>QFFB01005210.1:0-12319 GCA_003316465.1 Ramaria cf. rubripermanens
GTCGGAGTTGTGGGTGCTTGAGGGCCCACAACTCCGAACTCGTGGGTCGCGGTTCATTCCGATAAGAGTTCGAATCGGCTGGACCGGAATAGAGTTGTAGGTCCGTGTGGGTCCAGCACTCAGCAGGACAGGTTTGAGTGTTTTTGAGCCAGGGAAGGCATGTAAAATGGCCAAAAAATAGGGAAAAACTCGAGGAATATTTGAAAACAATTTCCCCATCAAAAGCTACATGTATTGGCTAATTTATGATGAGGAAAAAGGGTTTTACAGAGATTTTAATCCTTTTTTTCGAGATTTTTCCAAGCCAAGGTGGTTCCTACACAGATACATTATGACCATCAAGTTTGAGAGAAGACAGATCTTGATAAACAGTAATGAAAGGTGGTATATGGCTATGCATGCTGATTTTTTCAATGAAGTAGACAGGGACACATCAGTCAAGGAGGAACATGATAGCATCATCATCAAGGTTGTTGCCCCAGCACCCAAGGTAGTTAGCAAGGGATCCATCATATTTTGTTGTGGAAGCATAATTGTCTATTGCATTTCAAAAGACAAGGTAAGCACAGGAGTCTTCAATGGCCCTGTGAAGAATTGCGAGATATTGTATAGCTTGCTCTCAGGGAGCACTTTGGATCAGAGTCAACTGCACACTTGTGCAATGCAGCATTGTCAATTCTAGTGTCTGGGATGGGTGACACACCTGCATGGTGAAACCGCTTGCTGGAGGTTGCAGGCATTGTACCATGTCTTGTGCTGCATCCCACATATCCCAAAGCTTAGCAATGTAGGAGGCTCAGAAGCATCCACAGTTTCCCGCCAATGCTGGTGCATACCAAAATTCTACCAGGTGCTGTTTGAGTTCACGCAGATACTCGAGGCTAGTCGATGGCTCAACAAAGGCCCAATGCAATAGATACTATCCTGAAATGCATTGTGGGATGTATGAAAAATCAAAGTGGCCAAGAGATCCATTGACAAAGCCAGGTGTGATCCAGGAAGCAGAATTCTCCCATGTCTATCCATCCAGGAGAACTCCAGGATATGGGACTTTCGGTGCTTCATTTGGGGTCCATATTTGGCACAACTCATGCAAGATATTTACAAATGCTTTGAACTTTACTCGGAAACCATGACCAGTTAGATTGGAGGATCATGACCTGTTGGTGACTAGAATAGACCCTAATCAGGAGATTGAAACAGGCAAAGCCATTGAAGATGTCCAAAGCACATGAGATGACTTTTGGTATCTTGTGGGGTAATGAAACCAGGGTTTTGGTTTGATGACTTTAGGTGGCAGAGCTGTCAATTTGGGCTTGGGATGCTGCATGGCCAAATATGCAGAGGTGTGTGGACTGGTGCTAATGCGATGGGGGGTGATGTGGAGTAGTAAGTGGAGATTGCCTGACTACAAAGCTAAAAGGGCCCATCTACAGTAGACAGGATAAGCATGGCATGTTACGTTAAAAGAATTCATAAACTCACATGGAATCTCTAAGTCTAGGTATTTGCACCAACCTAGGGATAAACTAAGTGAAGGAGTGACTAGCTTGTACTATTGTAAGTATACAACAGGGATCTCAACCTGGTGCTGTCACCTGTGTCAGCCTGAGCAAGTTGTAAGTCTTAATATGAAAAGCCATTGATGAGGCTGAGGATGATCGTTAATACTGCTGGACAATACCCTGAGTGTAAGGTAAGGCCTGATAGCGGTATCAGTAGTCAAGCTAGAAGAGCCCACCTGTGTGTGAATGTAATAAGGCACAGCCTCAGTTGTGTATATTACTGTGACTTGAAGTCAAGCTTGAAAGAGCATTATTCAGCCTGGAAGAGCCTGCCTGTGCACAAATGCAATAAGGCATAGCATCAGTTGTGGATGTTACTGATGAGTCAAGCTTGAAAGATGAGTGTTATTCAACCTAGAAGAGCCTGCCTGTGTGCAAATGCACTAAGGTGTAGCCTCAGTTGTGGATGTTACTGTGACAAGTCAAGCTTGAAAGGTGAGTGTTATTCAACCTGGAAGAGCCTGCCTGTGCGCGAACACAATAAGGCATAATCTCAGTTGTGTGTAATCGCTGTGCTGTTTCAAGCTGAGAGTTTGGTGAAAAATTGGATTCCAGGTCTCACAAAGGAGAAATTTATTATCTAGCTTCTCATGATGAGCTTTTAGCTCAGGAAGTCATTGTTCTTTGGGCAACAACCTCTGATCATTGACTCACTTCGGTTCTGAGCCATTGAAAGTCCAACTGCACTGCCCTCCACTCACATAAGGCTCACCTTTCAAGCTCGACTTGTCACAGTAACATCCACAACTGAGACTATGCTTTATTGCATTCATGCACAGGCAGGCTCTTCCAGGTTGAATATTGCTCATCTTTCAAGCTCGACTTGTCACAGTAACATCCAAGATAGGGAAATTATGTACATGTGATATTCAATTAATATAGCTCTTGCATCTCAACCTCACAATACATAGTGAGAATCTTCTGGTCTCTGTCGAGCAGAGTCTGAGCTATGTATTCATGCAACGATAACCATCAGGAGACGTTTGAGGCTGAGTGGTTTCAAGAGAGCCAGGCTCACTCCAGACATGCTCCCTGGCCTCAGGCTCAGGCTCAGTCACAGTCGCTCTAAAATCAGGCAGTTATCACACCTGTTGATCACTTCCAGACAGGTGACATCCCTGTATGAGAGTATGATCCCACCCAAGGCCATCAGGGGGTTGTCTATGGTGATGATACTGTATGTACTAGGCTCTTCATTTAGCATATTTCCATGTTTATGCTTAGAGGTAGGAGCCCAATCCCATTGGCAATATGCAGATCTTATTCAGTGCCAACAAGGCGGCTACCAGCCTACTTTTATTCAGCAGTGGGATCAAGGTCACATATTCATGCCGCCGAAACCCCAGTCCATCTATACCCTGATTGCTCCACCTGCATCTAACTCCATGTCTCTGCCTATGGGCATCACTGGTGAATTTGCAATGATACCTGTTCCCAACACTCCAGGTAACTACCAGCATCATGCCAGTATGCACAACCCTGCCACACCCATCACCAACAACTTGGCATCACAGCCTCCCATAACCTATAATCCCCAGGGCTTTCCAACAGCAACTGACTTGCCTTTGTCATCCACAGTAAGTTTATATCAGTTGTATAATGCTTTTTAAATGAAATTCTTTCAGTACATTTTGAGTGATGGCATCCATCATCAAGGCAGAGCTGGATCAAAGTCACAACATACTGGGCCTTATAGCAAGTCCAGACCATCATTCTCAAAACAATCCCTCACTAGCACCTTTAACTCAATATCCCCTCCCCTGTCACAGTCCTCAGGCTCACAGTCACATCTGGATCCTGAAGTCAAGATTGCCCTTGATTATGCCAGAAGAATCTGGAGGCATTTTCATTACAAAGTCAATATGTTCCCCAAGTGTGAATTGGTCCAGCCTGCAATTGCTATTGCAGATCTTTCCCAGATTGACCCACATCCTCGGGATAAAATGGAAATGAGGTTTATAGATGCAGTATCAGCGATGCAGGCAGATGACATCATGATCAATGTGCAGCTTTATAGGGTTTCAGAGAGTCGCTTCATTTGTTTGGAATTTTTTCCTGGATGGCTGCATGACTTACAGGCCTTTCCCTAGATGGTGAGAACAACAAACACAAGGAAGACAGTCATGCATAAAATTGCCATGTCTACCATAAAAACCTTTGCAGGGCACAAAACCGAAGATTCGGTGACATATTTGAACAAGCTCCACAGCCTCCTGTTGTCCTCATTGTTTGTGTATGGGACTGTGATTTTTGCTGCAGATGGTAAAGTTGCAGAAGCTGCTGGAAAGGATAAAGTAAATTTTCCCTTGATCAGTGTCACATTACTCACAGCCCCATAGGTTCTGAAGGCCTTCAGGGTTTTAGAGCATGATAGTATTTTGGTGGCAATGAAGGTCCTTGCCAAAGCTATCTGCGGTGAGGAGGATGAAATGTATGATATGAAGGAGACCTTTGAGGCTCTGGTGACTCTGTGAACCCTAGCATACACCATGATGGGGGTCAGTGAATCAACTGCCCTGATTGCCTCGCATGCTGACTCTTCCCTTAGATTCATTTTGCTCTTGATAATGAGGTGGCAAGAGTCAAAAATGACATCATGGGGCCTTGAAAAATCACAAAATATGTGACAAATGCATATGCTGAGATTTATCATGACCATCTTCACTTTGTTTGGATGGTTGTGGAACAGAATCGGGACCATTATGACAACATACAAACCAGGCCATGCAATGGACTTTGGTAAAGACCTGTTATCTGTGTGCTCTGGGGCAGCTGATGATATTTATAATGGCTCATAGCACATATCTTCACCTTCCATTACTGTATATCAGGCATTCTACAAAGGTCCCATGTTCTTATCTGAAGAGCAGGAGGAGGAAGCAGAATAACAGTTAAACAGAGTTAGAAACATGATATGATGTACTACAGTAGTACTACAGTACATCATATCATATTCATCAATGGCCCATGTAACATAGTACCAACTATCCATGAAATTATATGGGGCACAATTACTCAAAAATATGCAAAAGCCAGTGCTGTAGTGCTGCAAGTTAAGAGTCTGAACTAATAAGCACAATTACTACTGCACTGTATCTACTACATCTGGTTGCAGTCTACTCATCTGAGTCATGGTTTGCTATGTTCCCTCTCCATTGTTCTGTATGTTTTGAACCTCTGAGAGAGTGTTTCCAGGTGAAATCCCAGGTCTCCATTTTGACTCCCCAAGTAGATCTTTGACTTCAAGACAGCCTGTTAGCATCTGTCAGCATCAATGTTATACAACACTCACATTCCGTGCTGCATACTGCAAGATATCGACAAATAAAAATTCTTCAAGCTTCTGACCGTCGGCCCATTTCAGCAAGAGTTTGGTCTCCAGTTCTTGCACCTTTGCTCTTTTCTGCACCAAACTCTTCTCAAGATTTCTTTGCTCCAGTCACAAATGTTCAATAGAGAGTAGCTGCTCCTCAATACTGTCTATATCCCCATTCTCAATTGGTGAAAATGAAAGAATATCATGATCAATTGGAGACAATGAATGATAACAGCCAGGCCCAGGTGTTGGAAGCTTAGATGGCTCGGCTTGATCTGATCAACCTAAGGAGGCTTTTGTGCAAACATTGCCCAGGGTCTGAGATTGAGCCCTAGAGACTGAACAACAAAATTTTTTTGTGAGCCCAAAGATGGTAGGAAGGTGTGATGTCTGATGTGATGTCTGCAAGACAGCATGCAGGTGGCTGGCAACTTGGAGCTCAAGCCTGCATGGTGAGAGGCAACAAGAACAGCAAGGCCAAGGAGATGATGAAAGCTTTTTTGGGGCCTGGCATGACCAGGGCTGGGAGGATGATGGCATAGTGCAGATGATAGTGCTCGAGGGCATAGTGAATAATGTAGAGCATGTGGACTGGCAGTACACCAAAGTTTGAGATGACTGCAAAACTTGTTAGACTAGTTGATTGCTTCTGTCAACAGTGGTAGCAAATTTTTAGCCTCATACTCATATCTATAGGCATGTAGAGAGTATTCAAACTTGCCTCAATCAGAGTGGGCATAACAACAGTAACCTACTTAGAGGGGCCCACGAAGATAATGTGAGATTTGTTGGTATTATAGGCAGCAAGTCCAAGTTGAAAGATGACAGCAATTTAAGCTAGGAGAGCCCACCTGTGCATGTACGCAATAAGGTGGAGGCTCCAGAGGGATCCATCAGTATTATAGCGCAAGTCCAAGTCAAAAGATGACCATAATTCAAGCTAGGAGACCACCTGTGCATATATGCAATAAGGTGTTCTTGGGATCCAAAGCACTTGCGGTTAACTACTGATAAGACAAAGCAAAATTTGGGGCCAAGCACTAGATTACAAGCAGAGACATAATTAAGACTTATACTGTGTATTTCTACGGTCAAGGTTGAGACTCTGACTTTCAATCTGAGCTCTCTCCTACCTACATCACTGCGGAGCAATCGCGGTTTTTGCACACTTTGTGGTGTAGTAGGCCAGGTGATGAGCAGTCTGCCTCTGATTTGTACTCAGCCTACTACTCTTGAGTCTGCCTAGCCTCCTATCAAAGTAATCGTGATCTTTCACATGCTTTGCAGAGCACAGGCTTGAAGAACTGTGCATGCCACAGGCCTCAACTTTTTTCCATGCTATCACAACCTTGTTGCATCTTATCACTTTGAAACATGACTGAAGACCCATTAGATACAGTCTGTAAAGGCTTCTCAAGGTCAAATTTCTGATGGATGTTTACCAGTGTGTAGCCTGCTGTGGAAAATCATGGGAAAAGGAGTCAAGTCTGATGACACATCAAAATTTTGCAAGTTATATACGGTGGAACAAGCAGTGAGGCAGGAGGTATTATGGCAGAGAGCGTGCAAAGCATGTCAAAAACGGGTTGAAATAAAATGCAAGTAACGGATAGATGCAACAAATGTGAGTAAATTTGGTAATAAAATGTGATTCAACTCAACTCTGATCAATGTTTTTTAAGTCCAGCAACATTGGGCATAACAAGTACATGGACACGGACAACACCAATCATCAACCTATGGTGGTCAATGGAAACTTGTCAGATCACAGGCAGGTGCAGTCCCTCCAGCCTGAGTTCATCCCACCTATCAGTGGACCCACCCAGTGCTTCGAAAACTGCATGGTCGAAGATTCCCAGCATGTGAGTATCCCGTCTACTAGCAGATTCACTCAGCTTCCTGACAGTCCAAGAATATCCCCTCACAATGGTTGTTCAGAGGTCGACTCTAACTCTAACGTATCAATGAGTTGGAGATCATGGAGACTTCTACCCCAACCACCATCTGATTATCTCCCTGAAGGACCTGGACCCCTTGAGGACAACTCCCTGTCAAGCTCGCTCATTGAAGCTCAAGTTGAGAGTATAGAGTCTACCCCCAACACCCAAAAAAATTCTCTGAATGGCTTCAAGATCATGCATGTTTGATTATGTGTGCAACAGACGATACGTACTGTTGCAAATACATTTGGTCTCTATCAAGAGTATCAAGGCATCCCTGAAAATATCCCAGACAAGAACCTGGACATCATGGACCTTACTGAATTTGAAGCTGTTGGTGACATGCAGACCAAGAACTCCACAAAGCCAGATTTGGGTCCATTCAAGAATCCCAGTACTCTCAACCTGTTGAATTGGTTTTGGAATTGTGGATCACTTAAAAGTGTCGGTGATCATGATCAACTTGTTAGGGACGTATTCCATGCTCCAGAAGGGTTCAACCCTCAAAACGTTCAAGTAGCTGACCTGCACACATTGGATAAGCTTCTCCAGTCGCCCAGTCAACTTCAAGTTGCAGATAAGAATGACATGGATTCACACTCCAGTTTATTTTTGCATTCGTGGATGGTTGGATTGAGACTGCTGTCAATATACTGGTACCTGACTGTGTCCCATGTTCTCTCAGTGAAACAGAGCCACCCAAATTTTCAATCCCTCACTTTTATTATCACAAGCTCACAGAAGTTATAAAGGCGGCCTTCACATCTCCAGCTGCAAAAAGATTTCATTTTTCAGGCTACAAACAATTTTGGAAACCACCAAATGACCAAGCTGCACCTCAATGTGTTTTTGACAAGGTTTACACCTTGGACTCATTTCTGGTTGTGGAGGAGGAGATCCAACATCTACTGCCAGAGCCAAATTGTAATCTTCCTCAGGCAGTAGCAGGGATGATGTTTACATCTGATGGTCTCCAGTTGATCAGTTTCGGAACTACATCACTTTGGCTCAGCTGTACTTACTTTGCCAATCAATCAAAGTGGGAGAGGGCTAAGCCCCATGCCTGAGCCACTCACCACATAGCCTACTTTCCAAAGGTGATCTTTCTATTCAAGATGCATATACATATGAGCTCACTAAATGATTAATAGCTCCCTGAGGTGATAAACGATTTTTTAGCACAATTCCCAAATATATCCGCAAATGCAAAGGCAGCTATCTTGATGCATCTGAAGCACAAATTCTTCCAAGCTTGTTGGGCACTTCTTCTAGATGAAGAGTTCTTACATGCATGGGTCCATGGAATTGTAATAAGGTGTGCAGATGGAATAACTCAGAGCTTCTATCCTCAGCTCTTTACATACACAGCAGATTATCCTGAGAAGTTAGTCTTCCAACTCACTACCATCATCTCATGGCTCTGATGACACACCAGAATAATTGTTTGTTCAATTCGAGATCTTGGTGGATGTCCTTGTCCATGCTGTCTCATTCCTATGACTCAGCTCCCCAAGTTAGGCACTAAATTAGATGCTCAGTGTCATGAAACTCTATTGCACAAGGATGATAATGACCAATGCTACAAAATCTTGCTATTCCATAAATTCATATTTAAAGAAGGTCGTAATGTCACAAGTGAAGCTGTTGAGAGAGTTCTTAAAGAACAATCATTAACTCTGAATAAGGTCAGTGGATGTTATCACTATCCTCGCATAGCTGACTCTTTCTCTTCTGCAGAACACATTCTCAGATTTCTCCAGCCACCTACCTGAGCCACATGTACCATTGGTGCATGACTTGCAGTCCTTCTTGTTTTGCATGCCCATTGTTGACTTCATGCATGAGTGGGAGCTTGGCACCTGGAAAGCATTGCTTATTCACCTCCTCTGTATCATAACTGCACAAAGTGCTGCAGTGGTCATGGAGCTTGATTATCGGTATGTGCCCTCTCCACCCTGCTACAGTCATAAGAATCTTCTCTAATATGCTGCGAATAGGTTTCTTAATACTCCTGCATTCAGACAAGATACTATTTGCCAATTTCATTCCAATGTATCCGGTCTGAAACACCCCACCACC
Organism: Ramaria cf. rubripermanens; assembly: GCA_003316465.1. Taxonomy (NCBI): domain Eukaryota; kingdom Fungi; phylum Basidiomycota; class Agaricomycetes; order Gomphales; family Gomphaceae; genus Ramaria; species Ramaria cf. rubripermanens. Next base: position 8,901 of record QFFB01005210.1, read on the forward strand.
CATGACTTCGAAGATATTCTTCTAGTCAGTCCACACCTGTCATCTCTTGTACTTAACTGAAGGTTGTCGAAGTATTCCATTGCAGTATTTGATAGCCTTCTCCCTTCTCCACATGATGAGATTGTCCTCTCTCTTCTGTTTATTGCATGCTGGTTTCATTCACTTGTGAAGCTAAAAATGCACACCAGAGTCACTCTCATGGCCTTGGCCGCAATCACAACCATGTTTGGGCACCAAATGCATCGATTCAAGTCTCAAACTTGTGATATAATCTCTACTTTTGAACTCAATTGTGAAGTGAGTGCACATGCTTGACATCTAGCTCATCAAAACCCCATGTCCCCTACTCCTGCCAGAGGCAAGAAGCTAAAGACCGTTATGAATATAAAATAAATAAATAAAAGAAAAGGAAGATATAAATAAACTATTCATCAATGACGAACACTAACAAATCCTAGTGTTCTATCACCGGGATGTTATCTACAGATGATTCTATCACAATCTATATTAATTCCTGCTTCTACCCCGTTCGACACCCATTGCTGAGATCATATATCCATTGGACCAAACGCATGACATTATATCCATCACTATCCTGGCATGTGTAGCCATCACGCGCCGAGCATACCTTGATGACATCAAGGATCAATGCCAATTCCAATCGATCTACCCCGCATATAAATATGTCACATAGACACCTTGCATCCAATAATAGATGCATGTCGCATCAAGACGTCCCTACATTGCTGCCGCTGCATGTAGAACAATTAGCAAATGTATTTCATATATGTCAGTGTTAATTTATGCTCTACATTCATTACTCCTAGTATCACACTCCACATTCCATATAGTTAGGCTTTTGTTCATTACTACCTGTATCTCCTCATCTGTTATCACATTACATAAGCTACCCAAGAAATATTCCTTATGCCAGCTTGAACTAGTTAAATAGTTCAGATCTTGTATGAACAAAGTAGTAATAATAACACTCACCTCTCCTAAACTGTTCAAAGTTCTTAGATAAAGAAATTACCAAGATAATTCACATATATTGCAATTCTCTTGAAATCATCTCTTATATCAGACCTCTGTTCGATTCAGCTTCATTTGAAGCTTGAATCATATTCTCTTATCATATAAACAAATCATAAATCACAAGAAAGACCCTCAACTTATTGACATACAAATTTTACGCATTAGGAGGTCTCGACAATTCACTGGTTTGGAACCACTGACTCCTACTCCACACAAACAGTTTGTTCAACAGATGATTTATTTTAAATCATCTGACTTTACTTTCAGCCCAAGCTAGGGCATCACACATCCAAGGCATCTTACCCTCACACTAGCAAAAATAATCCCACCAAGCAACTCGCTTCCATAGAGCATCACCAAAGTAACTTACACTGCATTGTAGATGCTAGAAAAGAGGTGGGAACTAGCACAGGTCACCACATGCACCACCCAGACTCATCGGAGTCTGAGCCGATATCAAACATGAGCACTGACACACACCATAACATTGCCACAAGTCAGAAAAACCTGGTTCATATTGGGATGTGGATTAGAAAGAATGCCAACAACCCTGCCCTGAAGGTATGTTCTAAATTCATGCATTTCTTGGTGTCAGCTCATAACATCTAGCACTTCATACCTGACCTACGGGACCATCTCCTCGCCCATCTCCTTGACATCACTTTTGATGGCAATGAACATAATTTTACTGAATCTGATTGTGCCACAGTAATCTTCAAAGACAACAAAATGTATTCTCACAAGGTGTTACACATCAACTACACCACTTATGACCTCTGTTGGGGACAAGACACAATTAAACCTTCCACCCCATACTGCTATGTCATGTTGAAAGCCCATGATGACCAGACATCCCAATATTCTCACCCTTTTTGGTATGTGCAAGTTCTTTGTACCTTCCATACTTGGGTTGTCCACACTGGTCCCCTCTCAAAATCCCAAGCTCTGCAAAGATTCAATTTCCTATGGATACACTGGCTAGGAACTGAACCCAGCTACTGTGCAGGCTGGAAAGCTCTTCATCTCAACAGTGTAGGATTTGTAGGCAATGAACAAGATAGCCCTAGTTTCAGTATTCTAGACCCTGCCAATATCATTCACGCCTCCCACATCATCCCTGTATTTGTGTATAGACTTACTTCCAAGTTTCTCAGCCCAGGCCCCTTGATTATAAGAAGTTATTCGAATGAGCAAGATTGGGAATCTTTTTATGTCAACAGGTAAAACCATCATGCCATTGTAATTGTTTCTTTACTCTAATCAAGTCTTCACAAGTTTGTGGACCGGGACATGTTTATGTGCTACTTCAGTGGAGGTATCAGTCACCTAGGACAGGAATCATCTCATATACATTGGGAAGTGGCTAATTATGATGGTGATGATGATAAGGCCAGTGAATCTACACAGTTCCAAAAGGCAGAATATGAGGGTGTTGATTCAGATGAGGACTTAGACGACCTTGACAAAGCCAACTCACAGTTGGATGACAGCCTCAAATTTGATGATGAATTTTGATGGACCTGTACTTGCCCTGAACCACATTGCCAGGGCTTCAACACATTGGAAGCATCTCAAGTCGGCCACTGACAAACTCAGGCTCATACACCCTGCTTGATCATGCCTTGGATGCGGTTAACTCCTAATCCTGCCTGGCCCACACTGCATTTCACAACCAGTAGTAAAAATCACATGCTTTCTAGGCCTGATGTGAATCTCTACTATTTTCAAGTACCTGAAGATGGCGATGAAGGAAAATTGAACAAAACGCATCTAAAAGCTTCAAACTCCGAGGAGTCTTTAAAAACTCCAAGCTCCACACGCGTCTATTTCATCTCAGCTTATTCCATCATCTCAGTTCAGCCCAGCCAGTTGACTCAGCCATACCCCATCAATTATCAGTTCATTGTTATCCCCATGCCATCCATCAACAACGCAGCTTCAAACTCTATTCCCCTTCAGACCTTTAACTCCCCAACATCGCCCTCATTATCATGATGGTCACTCAATTCGGAAGATATTCAAAGACACGCCAAGCTTCATCATATGCTTTACCCCCAGTCACCTAAAGCAGCACGGCTCCCAACGAAGAAGTCACATTCCTCTATTCCGAAATCATATGCCATTGGAGATTCAGTGTATTTCCAAGACAATGCACAGCTGTTCACATTCCTTGGATACATGGGCAAGGTCATTCACAATGAAGGAAGGAAAGAATATGAGGCACAATTCCAGGCTCCATACCCAACCAACCCTCCCACATCAATCCGACTCAACCTTCATCATAGAGCTGCTTGAGACCGTATACAACTGTCTCCCCCTCGCATTCTATCATGGGAGTGGATCAAGGAGAAGCTCAGGAGTTATTTCTGTTATTGATTCATCAC
>QFFB01005217.1:0-15934 GCA_003316465.1 Ramaria cf. rubripermanens
GGCTGGTTGCACAGCCAGATTCCAAGAAGAGGCATTCTGCTGGTTGAACAGCGGTTCCCACACAGACCCCCTTAGATCAGCACAATCTGATCTAGCAATCTAGCTTCTTCTATCCAACTCACCAACTCACATGACTTGCATATCTTACTAAGCTGCTAACCCCAGCTAGGGTCATACAGTTACTTTTCTGTATTGATTCTCAGTTAAGTAGTTGCTTTTCTACTTAGCCACCTGGACTAACCCTCTAGGTGAAATTTCTACAAAGTGAGATTGTCAATTGATTTTCTTGCCAATTAGCACTCCAATACCCGAGATGAGCTGTTCAGTTGATTTTCCTGTTCAGTGACTTTCACAAGTCAAGTTGAGCCACTTGCAAAAGCCACCTCCCATACTATTCGTTCATTATTGCAGTGCATTGACAGATTATCTGGTCAGTCCACTTGCAAACTCTCCTGTCAAGTATATTCCTCTTTTTGGAATATGCTTGGACCCCAATAGTTTCCTTGAGCCTACAGACTAATATTTTATTGTTCAGTGCTGCTAAGAAATGCATTATCTTCCAGCTGTATTAACCTGGACTGGTTATTACACGGATTGTAACCAAGGTACAAATATTAAATTATTTCTGGAGTTGTGCTACAGCATTGTTTAATATTCTTGAAGCCTCGTAAACTACATGTTCTGATAGATTGAGGTGTTAGCAATAACACCAAAGTCTTGAAGGGTTACAAAACAGATACCTTGGATATCCATCCTCATTCACTGAGGTTTCCTCACAGAAAGGCTTTGGAAAATGTTTGCTACACTGGCCATCTTTCATGCAGGGTGCTGTTGGATCCTAATCACCACATGGGCCATGGGTCATCATGTCACAGACCAACTTGTAAAGTATGGGATGTGTCTCTGGATCAGGAAACTCTGTTAGAGTCTCTGTCAAACCAAATCAGGAGGTGCATATGTGGGAGGCCTCTATTCTGGAATTCTATGGTGTTGTTAGATCCCTGAGATCTAACACTGAGGCTCCGAACCTTCAGACCTCTGAACTCTGAAGTAACTATTATGTTCCATTTTAGTTCTTGTTGTTTGCCTCTTAAAGTATAATCCTCATTCACGACCCAAAGTAGAATACTTATGCCTTGCTCGATCCGAGCCTCCGACCCTATTCCAAACTCCAATTATTATTCAACTCTCATATCCTTCTTGTTCTACATTTATGTCTTTCTTGTTACACATTATTAGGATACAATTAGGATATGAGGTATTAATAGTCCTCCAATCTTGTATCTTCTCTTTAGTTCAAATATCAACTTATTTCCCATTACCAACCTCCAGTCTTCTCACATCACTATCTCCATAGTTAGATACTACTAGTGAAACCTCCAAGTCCAAATCTCTGGATAACCTCCGATACTCTGATCTCCAAAATTAGGGACCAAACGATAGTAGGTGGCGCAACCTATAAGTTGAAGCCAAGTCCCTACCCCCTTGTATTACTTTGAGGTCTGACCTCTGAAGTTCTGGGTAATGTCCATGAACTTAACAGGTGTGGATGTGAGCAATGGTTCCCCCCAGTATTTTGTCCTTTACAATCAAGTCAAGGAGGTATTTCTTTTGAGGTGGAACACCTGGGACACCAAGTCAGGTCTGTCCTGAATGGTTTGTCCAGGCAACAACACATCCTTGATCTCTTTCCAGTTGGGATTGGTGGTCATGGTGATAAACAAATCAGCCAGACCATACTTCTTTGTAATAGCCAGAGAGTTCTGCAGGTTTTGTTGCATGTCCTGTGGGCCTCCATGAAAAGATGTAGGCATAACAAATTTGCTGTCCAAGTTGTTTGTATTTTGTATATCATTGTCCATGCCAAATGCATCACCACCTGGTTATAGAGCTCAGCACACAGGGTGGATTGATTTGCCCTGATCCACCTCAGCCTATTTTGTTCTGCAGCAGCCCAGTTGTCTACAATATACTGCTGGAGCAGCTTGCCACCTCGAAGGAGTGTTATGGCCTCTTGCTGTCTCTGGAAGAGACAATAGGCATAGTACTGTATCTGGGTGACATGCCTCTGTCTGGGGTTACCACCTTCACCAGCTACCACCTGTCTATTGTGATATGGAATGCTTGGATGCCACCCCAACTCTCCTTTAGGAAAGAGCAAGACATAGTGAAGAGGGGCATAAGCTGGATTGGTATCAAATATTATCTGAAAATGTCCTTGTAGCTGGACCACAATATCTCTAGGATCTGGTGCAATGCCCTCTCCAGGAAGAATGATTGCAATCTCATCTGTAGTAGTGACATTATACCTCCTGGCATCAGTGTATGGCATGTATGTGAGTCTGGCATGGACATTATTGTTCTGACCCTGATCCCTGAGCCTCTGTGCTGCTTGCTTGTAGATCTCAACAAAGGGATTGTATTCCATGAGCATGTCCTGTAAGTTTGACATGATGGTTGGAGAGAGCCTGGCATTATGGTGCATCCTCTGCTGCAAAGCCAGAGCTGAATCATATATGTACAGCTGAGCATATTGATGAGGAGCACCCTCATCTGGTAGGAGAGCACCATGGTTATGATAGAGTTCACCATGCAACTTGAGGACACATGGACCATTGCCCTGAAGCAAGCTCTGATCAAATTTGACTCCAAGAGAAGTGAATGCAAAAGCAGCATTATACTGCCTGATGTTCTGGCAAAATTGTTTTGCTTCATGGTCTTGGCCTTCCAAGAGAAGGCTCAATGTCTCAGGGACAGGTTGCAGCTTAGGAAAGTTAACCTTTCCAAAAAGACAGCAATTGCCAAATTTAGGGCATACATTGTGGACTTTTTGAGGCACTCTGCCTTCCAATGTAAAGCATCACAATCAGGACATATAATATTCATGGGACCCAGATCATGAGGATTATACTCCAGTGAACAATTGTAACCAGTATTGCAACAGGAAGTGTAGCAATAGAGATTGAACTGAACATGTGTAGCTCTAGGTTTGTGCAATGACTTAATAAGATCAAAGAATGTCAGGCGTTCAAGGGTCCAGATACTTTAAGGGGAAAGCTACTTAGAGTCTTAGGACCACAGGTCAAGTGAACTAAAGATTACAATAATCTCCAAGATGTGAAAAGATAGATCAATGCTTGAACTCTTCCTCAGATCAAGTATCTCACTATTCTCTGTGCTTTTCTAGTTTTCCAACTCAACAAATTTAGTATATTAACTCACTTACCCTGAGTTAGGTTAATATCTGCAGGTGTTGATTGACCAAGAAAGATCAATTACTCAAAAGGCTATTAACCCACTTAATTCAGAGTTAAGTTAATAATCTAATGTGTGAATTAATTAACTAATAACCAAGACTATTAGATCACTGCTCAGAGTGGTGTCTAATGTATGGGATTACTAATCAGTTACTCTTAGTAACTTCACTGTTCACAGCTTAATTATTTAGAGCCTGCTGCAATTAAAATAGAGCACTCTTGTACTTCTCAGAGCCAATCAGAGAGCTGCAATCTTAGTGTAGCACTGAGCCAATGTAGCCAGTACTTCAGTACAAGGCTGTGTTGAAGTCACACTTCAGGTTACTCAAGGTATGAGTGATGGTTGGGTGAAAGATTGTCTATTCCTCATTGCTAAACTGCAGGCTATTTATGCTACATCTATCTGGCTTATGTAACTACTTTAGAACCTTGTGGCACTGTGAAGAAAGGCAGAGAAGCTTAGAGAAGCTTCAGGAAAGATATGGAAGGTTTTGGAAGGCTGTGGAAGGTTCTATTGCCATTTTGGGTTGGTATCATAGCTTTGTGACAGCAATCCATGGATACTGGAAGTCATGTGATAATCAGGTGACCATCAACACAGTCATGTGATCATCATGTGACTATCTCAGTCCAGCACAGTCATGTGATAGTCATGTGATGGTGAGAAATCTTAGCTCAGCAACCAATGTTGTATCTTGTGGACCCAATGTGAACATAGCAAAGAAATATTCATACAACCTTGTCTAAGGACATTTGAAACTATTTAGCTACCTAGTAATTGTTCATAAATAGATAGCTGATTTGTGGATGGCCCCTAACAGAGGCCCTCAGCCAAGAGGATGTAGCCAAGGAATTCTACCCTGTTTTGGTGAAACTTACACTTGTCCTCTTAGGTGAATAGGCCATGTTTCCAGAGTTGCCAGAGTACTTCCTTGACATGAAGCTCATGTGAGGATGAGTTATTGGAGTAGATGAGTATGTTGCCCAAGTAAATCACAATGCATACATTGAGTATGTTGGCAAAGATGTCATTCATAAACCTCTGAAAGACAGTGGGTTCATTAGTGAGGCCAAAGGGCATAACTAAACATTTGAAGGACCCATAATGAGTCCTAAAGGTGGTTTTCCATTTGTCCCCTTCTGCAATTTGGATGAGGTGATACACATGCCTGAGGTCAATTTTAGTGTATATGTGAGCTTGCTTTGGAGCATCTAGTAAGTCAGTGATAAGTGGTAATGGATAGTGATCATTCTTAGAGATCTTGTTAAGACCTCAGAAGTTGACACATAACTGTAAGGACCTATCCTTTTTCTTGATGAACAGCATAGGAGTGCCATGCAGAGACTGAGTAGGTTGGATGAACCCCATGTTCAAAAGCTTGTCAATAAACTTGTGAAGTGCTTTAAGCTTGGAACTGAAAGTAAGTAGATAGGGCTGATCAGAGGGGTGGTCCCTTCTTAAAGATTAATATTGAGATCATAAAGATGGTGTGGTGCCAGTGTATTAGCTCAGGCTTTGCTGAACACATCTGCAAACTCATGGTAAGCTTTGGGTACATATTTGTATATACCTTCCAACAGCTTGGGAGTGTCCTGGGCCAAGGTTGAAGCTCATGTGAAGAGTTCAGGTAATGCAAGGTTGAGTTGGAACATATCAGATCCTTCTAGCTGGCTGGTGTATAAGAATGCGACAGTATTGATTAGGGAAACAAGAGGTGCTACCAGCTTTGGGGGTGGTGGAGGAAGTTTGGAGGTGGGAGGTGAGGTGGTTGTTTGAAGTGTGGTGGAGCAACCCAAAGTCACCAAGGTAGTGGGGACCAAAGTTGGTTTGGAGGTCTTGAAGGTAATACTACTCAATGCCCAGTCAATCAACAGATTGTAGTGGGTGTGCCAGTTGTGGCCAAGTACCACCAAGCAACTTGAGTTGAGTGAGGTTACATAGAAAGTAACTGAGTGTCAAAACAGATAGGGAAATCTAGAGCTCAGGTAATAGTAGTGTTAGTTCTACCATCAAATAGTTCTAACAGAAGTGGTGTAACAGGATACATAGTTAGGTATATTTCTCTACAAACTTGGATTCAATAAAACAATCAGAGGAGCCACAGTCAACTAATGCTATCAAAGAGACTGTGGGGATTAGGGTTAAAGTTAAATCTACATGAAAAGAGTCTTTGGATAAGGAATCAGAAATGGCACTGAGTCTAAACACATGGCCAAGGTCAATACAATCCTTGGGCCATGTGGTTTTCTGAGGTTGCTGATTATTTTTTTGGCTCTGAAGTCAAAACCAAGTTAGTCTTTGTGTCTGAAGTGTTGTTAGACCTGCCCTGAGTCCCAGACAAACTGTTACCATCATTAAGTTTCTTGTTTGCCTTTGGGCAGTCCTTGACCATATGGCCCTTGATGCCACAAAGCAAGCAAAGTCCCTGGTCAATCTGTGTTACAGATGTGTAAACCATAATGATGGAGAACAGAAGACAGATCAAAAGGGACTTTGGCTTCAGCTTATATGCTGTGCCTCTTGAACAATCACAGGGTCCCAAGGCTTTGGAATGGAGTGACCAAGTAATGTAGCACAGTTCTGTGGTACATGCAGAAGTGCGGAAGTAATGACAGAAGTGTACTAGGAACACTACAGACAAGGTTAATACAAAATGTAGTTGATATTCAAACTGAAGTTACTTAGTATGAATACAGGAGTTTATATACTAGAGGGTACATGTAAGAAGGTAACAGTAATGAGTTCCAAATCAGAGTAGAAGAGGTATACAATACGGATCACAAGTGGAGTCAGGGATCATAGCACAGGGGGGGATGTAAGCATGGTGTTAAGGTGCATACTGATAGGTGGTACCAAGAAACTTGGCTGAAGGCTGAGAGAGACTGGGTCAGAGGGACTTGGCTTCAACTTATTAGTGTTGTGCCTGTATGGCTGTCTGTCCCTGTATTTCAGACTGGGGGCCCAAGGGCCGTTTCATGGAGTAGAGCATAGGCTTAGGGGGGATACTTTGTTGATATCAGAACTGAGTAGCATACATGTGGAGAATGAACTTATATACTAGTGTGAGGGTACGGGGATCGGGGGGAGGGTGACCAAAGGGTCATGTGATACAGGCAGGGTAAAATGTACTAATAATAAAACGAGTAAGTATAACATAATATAACTGGGGGTGTGACTGAGTGTGACTGAGGTACGCCAAGGCCGGAGGCCCAAGGTACGTGGTCTGAAGTCCTAAGGTATGTGGAGATCCGAGGTGGACGGGGATCTAACACATGATATCTAAAGAAGGTACCCATCATCCATTGGTATGGGGACAAAGATGTTCCACTAGGAACAAGGTACCCTTGCTGATGGAGGGCTGTGGGGATTGGAGAGCTGAGTAAAGGTAGGGTAGTAATGGAAGCAATAGTGTGGAAGGCAGAACAGGAGTGTGGAATGTACAGATGTAAAAATCTGACATTGTCGTTTGTTGGGGAGGAGTTTGCCATCCTTACCAAGCTTGTTGGTAAGGTCAGGTGTGGTTTGCATGTTTGCTGTATTATTACTGTTGTTAGTTGAATCTTTACCTAAGTTAGTTTTGTTGTAGTTCTTGGGGTTACTAGAACCACTAGACTGGTTGGAAGGTTGGTTAGTGGGTTGACTACTGTGGGCCACAATAGTATTGTATTCCTTCCATTCCCAGTAATGGCTGTCATACTTGAGGGCAAATCCTCTAAGCTTGGCCAAGCTCATGACACTGGAGACATAGTAAAATCCTTTGGAAATTATAAGGATATTCCACATTTCTTTAAAATGTCATAAGTCAGGAAATTGATTGAAAATTAACTGTTCTGTCAGATATTTTCAGGTTTAGGAAATCCTTAAAAATTTGTAAAGATTATGACCTGAAAATCTGGTTGAAACTTTTAAGAAACATTAATTTTCCTCATCTTAGAAACCAAATACTTAACCAGATTTCCTCAAATGTCATAGAATCATTGATTTCTAAAAAGTTTCTCTGTCAAATATTCAAGAAACCAATGTTTTTATAGAATTTCCTTCCTTGATAAACTTTCTTAAATAATCAGTTTTGAGAAAGATAAAATTCAAAACTTTCTTGGAATTTTATGATGATTTTTAGGTCATAATATTTAGAGTTTTAAGGCTTTCCTCAACCCAAAAAACTCTGATAGTAAATGAATTTTCTTTTCCAATTTCACAACCTGGGAAATTATCGGGGAATGTGGAACATCCTCAAAATTTCCAGTGGATTTTCAAAGTCAGAAAATTTTGCCATGCCTCCAGTGTGAATCTCAGGAAGTGGAGTAAGTCGTCTTTGATTTGTTTTGCAAAGCCTTTGTAAGCAAAATGTCAGAGCACTGCATCATTCCACTGAGTTTGGGTTGAAGCTCATGAAAACTCAATGAAGTAACATGTGACTTTGTAATGCTCCTTTATGACAATCTTTTCAAGGTTGATCTTGGCTTGAGGAGCATTATTAAACAGACTGAAGTTTACTTTGAGTTTGCTTTTGAAGCTGTCCCAATCCCAGAGCCATATAGGCTTGGGAACAAGTTTGCTAAGGAGAATGGGTTCAAAGTATTGTAAAGCTGAGCCAGTAAGGTAAGAGATGGCATACTGTATCTTAGAGGCCCCTGTTGGAAAGGCATTTGGGTGATCTCTAAAATTAAGCAGGCATTGTAAAAAAAAGGTGTGAAGCTTAGCCTGGTTAGTGCCATCATAAATATTGGGCTCTTTGGCTTTAGCTTGGGTTTCAATAGGGTGAGGTTTAGTGAGGGTTGTGAGAAGTCAGTGTATGAGTTCACTTCCATCATTGGCTCAGTCAGCTTGGTCCCCATTTGTCCCTTCTGAGGGCAGGCCATTGCCATTGGGGTCATCAGGATCCCTGGGATTACCAGGGCTACCTTTGGGAACCTTGGCTGAGGAGCCTTTGTGTTTTGGAACCCTTTAAGACTTTGGTGTTATCGCTAACACCTCAATTTATCAGAACATGTCATTTTACAAGACTAGTAGAATACTAGTACTGCTACTGTTTTGGAACCCTTCAAGACTTTGGTGTTATTGCTAACACTTCAATCTATCAGAACGTGTCATATACAAGACTTATAGAATACTAGCACTGCTGCAGCACAACTCCAGAAATAATTTAATATTTATACCTTCGTTGCAATCCGTGCAATAACTAGTCCAAGTTATCACAGATGGAAGGCAATGTGTTTCTTAGCAGTAATGTGTAATAAACTATTAGACTGTAGGTTCAAGGACACTATCAGGGTCCAAGATTATTCCAAAAGGGGAATATACTTGGCTGGTGAGTTTGTAAGTGGACTGACCTGATTAATGTCAATGCACTGCAATAAACAAACAACTGGAGGTGGCTTTTGCAAGCAACTCTACTTGACTTGTGAAAGTCACTGAACAGGAAAATCAACTGAACAGCTCATCTCAGGTATTGGAGTGCTAATTGACAAGAAAATTGATTGACAATCTCACTCTGCAGAATTTCACCTAGGGGGTTAGTCTGGGTGGCTAAGCAGTAAAGCAACTACTTAACTGAGAATTAATGCACTAAGCAAGTCACACAAGAAGGGAGTGGAAGATAGCTGGGTTGATTAAGTGTATAAACCCTGGCTGGGTTGCAACTTAATCCAATGAGTAAGCATATAGACCCTGGCTAGGTTGCAGCTTAATCCAATGAGTAAGTGTATAAACCCTGGCTGGGTTGGCAACTTAATCCAATGAGTAAGCATATAAACCCTGGCTAGGTTGGCAGCTTAATCTAATTGGTAAGTGTATAAACCCTGGGTTGGCAGCTTAGTCAGATTGGTAAGCATGTAAACCCTAGCTGGGTTGGCAGCTTAGTCAAGGCACACAAGGTGTGTAGGATAGAAGATGGTTCTTGTTGTTAAGGCAGGCAGAAAGGCCTCCTTATATAGACTATTTACAGGAGCTTAGTAAGCTGAGAGAATCTTCTATCTATTAATGGAACAGGGGTAGAAGGATATGGAAGCTGGTAGAAGCTGTTGGAAGACTCTGGCAGTTTCCAGGGAGTTCTAACCCTTTCTGGGACACACTGCCAGATTCCAAGGACTTCTAAGCCAATCAAGGCTCTCCATCAATTATTACTTAAGCTAGTGCCTTGTACAGCCCTGTTGCCATGATTGACCAAGTTGTGCATTATTTGGTTGAGCCAAACAGGCTGCACAGCAGTTGTTACTGCTTATGGTAATTATTTGATGCTCAGCTGGAAAAGCTGGGAGAGCCTAGTTTTTAGACTTGTGGGTGCTTGAGTGGTCACAAGTCTGAAAATGCAACGACTGTGGAGCAAAATTACAGTGGTGTGGGGAAAAAGGCCATTACAAATTCCATGAATCATATAATGTTTGGAATTCCCCGCTGACCATGACATCATCATTGACTGTCCACAGCATGTCACTCATGATGACTATGTCATGTGACTTGTTGCTGGTTGACAACATTTACATCACATGAAGGATGTGTGACTGTCCACATGTCCACAACATGTACATCATGTCCTTATCAGCCACAATTCCATACAACTGCCGCATCATGTCTTGTATGTGTATTAAGTTTGTTCAATTGATTATTATTACTAGCTATTCCTGTATATGCATGTTACCCAAAAGAGGGGTGCCAAACACTACTTAAGAGCTGTGAACATCCACTTCATATCCTCCAGTGTACTCACTACATCATTACTTTTCCTATGAGCTGTTGACACAACCAAAGCTTCCTATGATTCATGTACATTCTGAGGGCCTGCCTAACACCCCTTGGTTCCTCAAGCCAAAAGCACAAATCAAATTGTCTGACTGCTTGTGCGCCACGCGTTGTGGATGGTGGCAATGAGGTATTATTATGATATTAGTTGTATGTACACCCACTATAGACTATGGTCCACAGTGCATGCCAGTCCCCTGAGGCCCACTGCTTTGTAATGCTGCTTTATAATGGCTGGCCATGGCCTTTTTCCCTGTAGTGCTGTATTCCTCCTGTGGAGAAGTCTGGCGGAGTTTGAAATTGAAAGTTAGAGACAAAGTTGTGGGCTTTAAGAGGTCCATAGCTCAAAAGAAGCAAGAAATAATGGTTTCCAGCTATTTCTTGCCGAAGAAATTAAAAAAAATTAAGGGAAATTTGAGGGATGTTGTAAGTTCCCAACACTGGAGGCATGGCAAAATTTTCTGACTTGAAAAATCTACAGGAAATTTTGAGGATATTCCACATTTCCTGATAATTTCTCAGGTCATGAAATTGGAAGCAAATTCATTGTTCTGTCAGAGTTTTTTGGGTTGAGGAAAGCCTTAAGACATTCTCAAGATTATGAGCTGAAAATCATCATGAAATTCCAAGGAAGTTTGAATTTTATCTTCCCCAAAACTGTTTATTCAAGAAAGTTTATCAAGGAAGGAAATTCTATAAAAACATTAGTTTCTTGAATATTTTCTAGGGAAAATTTGTAGAAATCAATGTTTCTATAGAATTTCCTGACTGAGGAAACCTTGTTAAATATTTGGTTTCTGAGAAAAGGAAAATCAAATTTTCTCAAAAGTTTCAAGAAGATTTTCATGTCATAATTTTTACTATTTTTGAAGGATTTCCTGAAGCTAAAAAACCTCTGACAGAACAACAAGTTTTCAACCAATTTCCTGATGTGGCAAATTTTGAAGAAATGTGGAATATCCTTATAATTTCCAGTGGATTTTCCAACTTGGCGAATTTTGTCATATCTCTGGTGCAAGTGGCTGGTTAAAGAGTCAAAATTGAGCTACATTGGTAGCTAAAAAGTAAAAATAAGAAGTAGCTAAGGGTTAAGCTGGTTGTGCAGCTAAGTCCAGTTGGTTGAACAACCAGTTCCTTACACTTTGCCTAGGGAGTTGTTGTCTGGGGGCTTATCTTCCCTACCTTTGCCCTTGTCAGTTAGGGCATTGGCAGGTTTGGCAGATTCAGAGGGGAAGTTTGGAGGGCTTTTGGGTTGCTCAGAAAGATGGCATTATTCCAAGATGTGTCAAATCATAGTACTTCTAGCATGGGTGGTGGTGGACAGGCTTGGGTTAGTACAAGGTGGAAGTTGGAGTCAGAAATACTGTTAAGACTGGGGTCTACATGTGGGTCCTCAGAGCAAGCTTATACTGAGCTTGGGCCAAGGATGGTAAGGGTAATGGCAGGGCTTCAGCTTATATGCTGCACCATCTAGTACATGCCCTTAATTTTGAAGTGAGGTTTGGACAAGAGGAGCACACGGAGGTAAGAGGAGATGGATTGGAAACTTGTAAATGAATGAAGGTAATGTCTAAGTTGATTTCTGACCGAAGAGTGAAGTACATACAGGTGAGACTTATATATGGATGGCAAGGAATAGGGTTGGACATAAACTAACTAAGGAGATCAAAACAAAGCTTGGGGAAGGGTAAGGAACAGGGTTTGGAGAAGCAGAATATAGTGAACAGGGGTCAGGGTCAGGGTTGGGTTCAGACTACTTCAGGGAGGCTCAGATAAGGTCAGACTTGGGGTCAGGGGCTCAGGGTGGGGTTGATTACCAAAGAGGGTTACCAGAGATTCACAAGGAACCAGATTGTAACACACCCCTGGAATGTTTGGGGGTGCCAAAAATTATTGACAATTATGATTAACATATTATGAATATAACTACATTTTTTTAACAAAAAAAAGAAGCTCTGTTGTAATATGGAGGGCTATATATGCAGGTGGCACATCCTTTTAGCCTCCCTATGTGGTCATTCAGCCTTAAAATAATTAGTCAAAATTATATTTCATATAATGTATGTCAAATACACTATGTATATGATGTGGGTCTTAGTATGCTGCCTGGCAGGCAGGCCAGCAAAATTAATTCTGCTCAGTATCACCATCCATGGCATAGACCCGGATAAATCCTCACCAACATGACCTTTTCTTATGAATTGTGACCAACTGTGACCCAAAATTGCCAGCATCCTGATTCACATCCTGTCTTGCATATTGGATATCTCTGGCACAAACTCTGACTTCTTTGGTAATAAAAGTTGATAGGGATATAATTCTCATGCAATTAAAGATTCTCACAAGTTTTTTTAAAATTATTTCAAGTATCTAATTATTTATTAATAAAATGAAGAAAGTAATCCACATCCTGATTGGTGATAGTATCATAACAGAAAACTCTTTCACATTACCCAAAGTATTAGCATACTTCCAGGAAGTCACCAGAATGTTCTGTTAATGTTTTACAAGCATATGTTCTCCAGCTGATTGTTAAGACTGGGGTCTACGCATGGGACCTCAGAGTGAGCTACTGAGGGGGATCAGTAAGGGCTTGGCTTCAGCTTGTATGCTGCACAATCCACTGGTGCACATGCCCTTGATTTTGGAGCAAGGTTGGACAAGAGGAGTGGGAGGACTAAGAGGGAATGGAGTGAGAAACTAATAAAGGATTCAAAGGTGTCTAAGTTGATTTCTGACTGAAGAGTGAAGTACATACAAAGTGAGGCTTATATACAAATAACAGAGGAACAGGGTCGGACAAGACTAACTAAGGAAATCATAATGAAGCTCGAGGATGGATAAGAATGGGGTTTGGGCTTGGGCTTGGACTACTTCGGGATGGGCTTGGATAAGGTCAGGCTTGGAGTATGGGCTCAGGATGGGGTTACTTACTGAATGGGGTCACTGGGGATCCGCGAGGAACTGGATCATAACAGTATTCTCCCCTTAAGGCTGAGACCCTCGAGGCCGCAATAGAGTAGTTGGGTTAGCCTCTTATGGCTATTCAACATCAGCTCTGGGGTGTGAGTTAGCCTTTTGGGAGTCAGAGTGATTCAGACTGAAGTGTTTGGAGCTCACCTTTGATGAGTCAGCTTGCAACTGAGGTTAGTTAAAAGCTCAGAGAAGGGGCTGGTGGACCCAGCATAGTAGTCATAACATCCCACCCCTAGAGTAGAAGAAAAAAAATGTCTACCACTTGTATCTCTCCATACCATCTCCTTGTTGATCATCCAGACCCCCCCACAGTCAACATGACAAAGACGAGGTGCCAGTGATGCTGCCAACTCAAGACACACTGCCCGAGGCTGAGGTCTTACCTGAGGCCAAGGCTCGCATCAATGTTCAGGACACCTTGGCCATTGACATGCGAAAGCCTTGGTTCGAGGGCCCAATCGGGAAAAATATGAGTTTGCTTTGTTTCTAAGTTCGCTAACCTCAGTACCCTCACTAACCAATATTGCAGTATAACTGGCTGCAGATGGTCTACCATCCGCACGCCGGGGCCAGCTACATCACTTTTCAGAGTGCGAGCCAGGCCGAGGATGC
Organism: Ramaria cf. rubripermanens; assembly: GCA_003316465.1. NCBI lineage: Eukaryota > Fungi > Basidiomycota > Agaricomycetes > Gomphales > Gomphaceae > Ramaria > Ramaria cf. rubripermanens. Next base: position 13,588 of record QFFB01005217.1, read on the forward strand.
GCATGCTGACTGGGGAGTCAGGCATGTTGCAGAGCGAGTTTGCACTACTTGCAAAAAGCAGGGCAACTCGTGTCTCTGGTACATCATCTCCGACCACAGGGACATTGACCTGGGGGCCTGCATCTGGTGCAAGATGCAGTCTGTAGCGTGTTTGATCATGCAGTGGCATTGGTGTAATAAGGTCGGGGGCAAGGGCAAGGAGAAGGCCCAAGGCTTGGGCAAGGATGAAGCTGAGGGTTTGGATAAGGAGAAGAGGAAGCAGGATGCGCCACAAGACGAGGATAGTGAGGCAGAGGAGGAGGTTCAGCTGAGGAAGAAAGTGAGGTCAAAGCGAGTGGTGGAGGATAGTGAAGAGGATTGGGTAATGGGTAAGGAGGAGGACCGGATCCAGAGGACAGAGGCAAGGGCAGCAGGCTCAGCTGAGGAGGCCAATGTTGGAGAAGCTTGGGAAAAGGATCTGAGTTGAGCGGAGAGGGTAAGGCAGGGTAAGGCGGAAAGGAAAGCAGAAAGGAAGGAGGAAAGGAGGGAGTTAATAGAGGCAGTCAAGGGGCCGGGGTATAAGCTAGATAGGCTAACAGAAGAGGTCAAGGAGGGTAACCAACTAAGGAGGACAGCAGATGAAGAGTTCCTGAGGATGAGGAGGGAAATCAACTACCAGAAATTGCTAAGGATGGTGGTAAATTTGGATGAAGATAAGGAGTGGTAGTAAATAGTAAAGGGACTTGGGTCATAGGGATAATAAATTATAAGTCGGCCAAGGGTCCAGGCTTGGCTGGGTAGGCCTTATGGAAGTTGAGCACTAGTTCCACCATGTGGTGAAGCTCAGAAGCAAGGATCTATGAGGTTTCTTCATCAGTGCCTTTGTAACCAGTTGTTAAGTTCACGGACGTTACCCGGAACTTCAGAGATCGGAGACTCGGAGGTCGGATTTCCAAGGTATGCGAGGGGGGTAGGGACTTGGCTTCAACTTATGGGTTGCGCCACCCACTATCGTTTGATCCCTAATTTCAGAGATCGGAGGTTCAGAGGTTCGGAGGTTCGGAGGCTGACTAGAGGCTCGGACTCAGAGGTATCAAATAATAGTATCTAACTATAGAGAGGAATGCGAGAAGACTGGAGGTGGTAACGAGGGAATAAGTCGATATTCGAACTAAAGAACTAGATACAAGTTTGGAGGACTATTAATACCTCGTAAACTAATTGTATCCTAAGAACGTATAACAAGAAGGATATAAGAGGCGTATAACAAGCGGAGTTCGGAATAGGGTCGGAGGTTTGGATCGAGAGAGGTACAAGTATTCTACTTTGGGTCGTGAATGAGGATTATACTTTAAGAGGTAAACAACAAGAACTAAAACAGAACATAATAGTTACTTCGGAGTTCGGGAGTCCGAAGGTTCGGAGATTCGGTGTTAGATCTCAGGGATCTAACACCAGTCCAGCATACAAGATATAACAACTTGCAGCTTCTCCTACGGTTATTGATTTTCAAGTCAAGGATCTTGGAAACCTTGAACTCGGGTTCACCATCAATAATTACCGGAGGAGGTGCAGGTTGGATTCGGTTTGGGATGGTGTTGGGTGAGGCTGGCTCAAGCATGGAGACATGGAATATGGGGTGAACAGCTTGCATGTGGTCTGGAAGTTGTAAAGTAAGAGAGTGAGTACCAGCTCAGGCAATAATTTTGAAAGGACCCAAGAATTTCTCGGCGAGCTTCTTAGTCAGCCAAGTAGTCTTGAAGTATTGCGCTTTGACGAATGTGAAGGATCCTATAGGGAATTCAGGAGCGGGAAGTCGCTTAATGTCAGCCAAAGCTTGGTAAGCTCATTGAGCCTTGGTGATGGTTTGGGTGATAACTCTTGTTGGCAAAGAAGGGCAATATGCTGGTAGTCGCACTAGGAGTATTTTAGTAAGTGAATTTGGCGAGGGGTAAGAGGGAGGCCCAGTTGTCCTGTTGATAGTTGCAATAGACTCTGAGGTACTGTTCTAGTGTCTGATTAGCACGCTCAGTCTGTCCATCACCCTCAGGATGGTAACCCGAGGTGAAATGCAACCTCATATCTAGGGCCTTGCCTAAGGATCGCCAGAAATGCGAGACAAACTCGGAACCCCTGTCCGAGGTTACGTGCTCGGGGACTCCGTGCTTGGAGAAGACATGGAGGACGAAAAGTTGGGCGAGCTCTTGCGAGGTTATGGTGTCGGTCGTGGGGATGAATATACCCTGCTTAGTGAAATGATCAACGATCACTAGGATAGCAGTGAAGCTGGATGAAGCGGGGAGCTGCTCAATGAAGTCCATGGAAATGGAATTCCAAGGTTTCTCGGGCACAGGTAATTGTTTGAGTA
>QFFB01005224.1:0-11784 GCA_003316465.1 Ramaria cf. rubripermanens
GTGATTATCATATGACTGCCTTATTTCAAAAATGGTCATGTGATAATCAGGTGACCATCAACACGGTCATGTGATCATCTTATTTCAGCATAGAGTCATGTGATCATCATGTGACTATCCCAATCCAGCACAGTCATGTGATAATCATGTGACTAGCAAGGTCATGTGATAGTCATGTGATGGTGGGAAATATTAGCTCAGCAACCAATGGATTGTTGTACCTTGTGGACCCAATGTGAACATAATAAAGAAATATTCATACAACCTTTTCTAAGGACATTTGGAACTATTTAACTACCTAGTAATTGTTCATAAATAGGTAGCTTATTTGTGGACGACCCCTAACATACGTGTATCATGTGCGTGATGCTATTGTATGGCTCGGCATTGTTGTTGGCATGATCAGGTATGCCCTACCCTTCTGTCAGGGCTATCGAATGTCCCCGCTGGTTGGGGGGACCCAACCTGATGACAGTCTGCCTTTGACTATTGTCTATGTCTGCTCCTCCTGCATGCGTGTTATCATCGGTTCAGTGACAGGTATCTCCTGTTAATCCCATGGCCTGTAACCAGCTCCAGCTTCCCAGAGCCAGGTGGGCTCATCGAGCTTGTTGTACTGCCTCCTCTGTCTCCTGCATCAGGAGATTCTTGCAGAGGGATCCCAATACCACCTCTTCCACGTGTCTCACTTTTAGCTCTAGCGCACGGGTATGCCACCTAGCGGCCATTGCCTCTTTGTGCTCCCAGTACTTGACTTCGAGCTCTAGACTATCTGTAGTCATCTCCATGTCTGCTTCCAAGACAACTTGCTCTCTGATAATCTGCTGGATGGTCTTCTGACCCTCCTTGTTTTTATGACTGCTCTGTGAGCCCCTCTCTTCAGGCTCATCATAGTCATACTTTGTCTGACTACAGCATCCCACCAGTCGGAGCTGTCATTGTAGAGCTTCTATGGCCCTATGGAGGTCATTTGTTTCATTATGAATGCACTCATTAGCTTCTTATGCCATCACAGCCAGAGTGATCGCCTGTGTGCTCACATTCATGCCATGCTTGATGTGTCTTTCCGTGCTGGCTATCTTCTCAAGTAACTCTGAGACAGCCTCATAGCCTTCTTCTTCTGCTTGGGTCAAGCTTAATTTGTTTTTAATATCTATGTATTTTTTATATTTTTTTTTGATAAAAGAAAAATAGCTTAAGAATTTTTTTAATTCCTCCGCGAGTGTGATGCCAAATTTGGCACATGCGTTGATTAACCAAAAGTGACGTAGTGCAGGGGTCGGAGATGGTATATGATGATATTCCAGAGATTCGGCTCAGGGGTTCTTTCGGCGTCAAGATGGATCGTCGGTTGAATAAAAGAAGAGAGGTTCGATGTGTGGTGATGAATTGGGGGAGTAGATAGGTAACCTAGTGTAGCTGGTTTGTATATTGTAGGATTTTGTTGAAGAAGATAGTAGGAAATTTTTGAAAGGCAAGTCTGAATGCCCTGAGCTTTTCTAAGTGTATCAAGAAGGATATAATTCTGGCTGAAGAATAACATACAGGAATATTATGATATTTATACAAGAAGGTGTATGGGTGATTTTGGGAATGCTAATAATAGGGACGGAGGTCTGGAAAATTAGTAACTAAGGGGATAAAAGATAGTACTATCTGTGGAGCAAATAGTGCTGTATTTTTGTTTTGGATAGTGAAAAAAAATCTGGAAAATAATCAGTCGTCAGGGGGAAGAAAATAGTGAATGGGGGAATTGGAAGTATAATTTTCGATGACAAGTAAAAAAAGATAATACAGAAAAATGCCTGTCTCTTTGACATAATAATGTGAAAGCCACTCCTTCTCCTATCCCATATGCAATCTGATTATTGGATATGTTTGATGCATCCCTTGATATTAAATCCTGTGTCATTGTCATTCTCGTATGACCCTCTATAGTCGCAACATCCTTTTCTGTTCTATTTTTATTATTCTGACGGTTCAGGTGCCTGCTCGCCATGTAACCAGGCTGATTGATTATCGGTGATGTGTGTGCAGGGTAATCACGTGCGTTACCCATCTATCCATACTCATGATGTCATAGCGCATCTATGACTCGCGCGAGTGGGCCGAGTGTTGTCTTGTGGTTTCCTCTTTGAATATAACAGACAAGACCCCTTTTGAACATTATTCCTAATTTTTTATGACTGAGAGAAAGAAAGAAAAGGGGTAACAAAGGATAAAAGAAAAAATGACATCACAATGTTTATTACAGCAGCTTTTTATCACAACATTGGTGACAATTGTTACTCTCAGCACGTCATCCTTGATGACACTCTGTGTCTACTAGTGCTACTTGACCCCCTGGCCCACGCATATGTAGTAGTGCTTGCATATACGGGCACTTTGCATCTCTTACCTATTTTGATGGGACGCAGGCTGCCGGGCAGTGTGTTTGATGTAGGGCCGTGGTGTGGTTCATCATCATTTATACTCTGAGATCTATGTTCTTCAAGATCTCTTCCACTGCCCATAGCAGGTGGGCTCTCGGAGAGGTCGTGATCTATAACTTTGCCATCTTCTAGCTCACTGTGGGCTGGGCTCATGGTCACGCCAGTCAGACATGAGTTTGATTGTTCTTCTGCCGTGTTGTGCAAGCTTTTAACTCACGTCAACCTGTGTCAGGTTTTCATAGCGGCCTGGTTTTTGGTGTTGTAAGATATTGGTTGAACGCAGCGATAGGAATCGCTGTGATGTTCCAGTGAGCTTTGTAGTTCACCGCTCCCAATTGATTATTCATGTTGCGAATATTTGATGGAACTTCAAAAAGGTGTAAGATTCTTACACTTATCACAAGACTCGACTGAAGTCAACCAATGTATAGGATTGCAGCAAGTACGTAGTGATAGTATGTGTGAAGAATTGTGGGACCTACAACGTAGCTCCCACAGTTTAACTATACAGTGGGTCCTTGTGTGTTGGGACCCATTGGCTTATACAATGAGCCAATAAGTATACATACTGTCATATGTGCTGATCTACATGGCCTTAAGGGCCATGGGTATAAGACTATGTACCTACTTTACAGAATGTTCATGTTAAAGTGAAACATAAGGCACAAATACTTTGCAAGCACTTTGCATGCAAAACAGAGGTTCTCCTCACAAGCATAACAAATGTCTTGCTCTGGATGATCATTTATAAGAACATGAGAACTAGATGGTAGATTCACTTCTTGCTTGACAAGAACAGACAAGAGACCCTTCCAAGTCTGGGTTTCCACTTTCATCCAATGCATCAATCATGATCACCATCAGTCCAATAGCCACAGGCCCCAGTGATGGGTCTAGAATAAACTTTTCAAACTGTTCACAAGGCAAGGGTGCAGTTTGGAAGGACTCCAGGGTTCCTACTACATTTAATGACAATGCTTTTGTGAGGGGAACCTCTGTTTTTTTTGTGAAGTCCTGCAAAGTCTTGCAAAGTCCTTGCCCTCTATGTTCCACTCAGTGCAAACATTCCCATGCCCTGCCAAAGTTCTGTGAAGTGTATGTGAAACATATGCAGCCCAGCCAAAGTCAATCCCACCAAACACCACTTCAGCAACAGGCCTCTTGTCAGCTTTGCAGGTCTTTCTCCCAGCAGCTTCTGAACACTTCCTTTGGCCCTGTCTGTATGTCAGCACCCCTGTTACTTATGTGATTTGGGCTTTGTAGGTGCAGAGTTATGATGCCTGAAGTATATAGTTATTAGCTAGCAGGCAAAAGGATCCTCAGAGTTTTCTCTTGGTATTTCCCCTTTGCCAGTGTGCTGCTTGAGTGTGGAGCATCTGCTTGGGTTGCCCTCACAGCTTTCCATTCTGGGTGCAGGTCAGCCAGATCACAAGCAATCAAGCTAAAGACATTGCTGGGGAGCCATTGGCCTGGTCAGCATGGTCAAACCATTATAACAATCCAAGACAATTAAGCCTATTAAACCATCAAGCCTTTTAAGTTTGGAAGTCTGGATTTAATATAAAAGAAAACAGAGAGCTCAAAATTTTTTTGTTATTCCTTCTGGTCTGGACATGGTGCTAAGTATGATGTGCATGTTGATTGATTAGGGATGATGTAATGTGGGGAATCAATGATGGCACTAATAATAGGCCAGTAGTTCAGCTTCTTGTGATATATGATTTTGTTTATATGACAAGGAAGTATAATTCAAGCTTCAAGTGAAGCTGAATTGAACAGAGGTTTGATATAAGAGAAGATTTCAAGATAATCACAATATATGCAATTTATCTTAGTAACTACTTTAACAAAGAACTTCAGAATATTTGTGTGGGGTGAGTGTTATTACTACTAAAATTATCATACATGATTCGAAGTATTTAACTAGTTCCGACTGGTGCAAACAATGTTTCTTGGGTCGCTTATGTAATGCAATGGCAGGGATGGAGGTACAGAAAGTAATGAACAAAAGACTAATTACATGGGATGGGGGGTATGACACTGGATGTAGTGAATATAAAGCATAAGTAGAAGCAAAACATGTGTTGACAGTCCCACATACAGTGACAGTGATGTAGGGACATCTCGAGATGACATGCATCTAATATTAGATATGAGGCGTCTATATGATGTTTGTATGTGTGGGGTAGATTGATTGGCATCAGACCTGATCTTTGATGTCATCAAAGGTGCACTTGGCACATGATAGATTCACATGCTGCGATAGTGATGGATATGACATCATGGGCTCAGTCCTGCATATGTGTGACCTTGGTGATAGGTGTCGAATGGGATAGGGGTAGGAATCAATGAAGATCATGGTAAGGTCATCTACAGATAATATCCTGGTGATAGAACACTAGGATCCATCAGTGTCATTGTTAATGTATGATTTATTTATATCTTTTTATTTAATTTATATTCATAACACAGCTCAGGGAATTCAGCACCAAGGTGTGATGTCATTCAAGCAATGAGGAACTCAGAGTACAACAATGAGTCAGAAGGATAAGCTAATATATATAATGTGGCTAGTTTTTGGGTTGTAGTTGTTGTTCAATGGAACAAAGAGAAGGTGAGAGCAAGTCTGAATGCTCTAGTTCTTTTTGATATAAGTGAGGATAGGAATAAATTCTGGTTGCAGCATACCATACAGGAATATTATGGTACTTATAAAGGGAAATGAATGATAATTGTAATTGATTTGTTAGATGACAAGTGAAAAAGATAACTGCAAAATTACTTGTTTTCCTTGAAATAATAATATCAAGGGGGTTCCTTCTGTTTTTTACTCCATATGCAATCTGAAATGACAGGTATCTTTAATGCATCACCTGATTCACATCCTGTGAATTTTATTATCTTGGTATAGCCTTCTATTGCCATAACATTTTTCTTGATCTATTTTCGTCATCCTGGCAGCTGAGCACTTACACATTATGCAATCATACCAGTCAGGTATCAATGATGCATGTGTGGGGTAATCACATGAGCGATTTACTTCATTCATTGTCATAACATCATAGTGTGTCTATGACTTGCACATATCACTGGGACAACAATAACTGTTGTCTTGGGGTCCTATCTTCAAATATATATAATAGACAAAAATTGTTCAGAGCACCCCCCCAGTCTTCCGGGACTGAGAGAAAGGATAGAGAAGAAAAAAGGGCAAAAGAACTTTGCAATATATTCACTGATGTTTTATTAAAACAGAGCCACCTTGTGAGTAATAGCAGACTTACCAGAGGCCTGAAACATTGTCCCAGAAAATATACAGGACATGTTCATTGTCTTCCTGGTTGATCTAATCAATAATACCTCTAATAGCCTTCTTCCAAGTGCCTGGCAGGCATCCCTTCTCAGGGTCAAACTTGGCATGATCTATGTATGGAATGCCATGGAGCAGCATATATGCAGCTATTTACAGGAAATATTAGCATCAGTAGACAATGACAACACTTTGGGAGCACACAGAGATCACTGATGATATCCAGCACCCACAGCACAGTGACTTTAGTGTGAATGACAGCACATTCCTGTAACACCACCCTAGCTGGTTTAACTGATCCTGGTACTCTTTGATCTTGCTGTCAACATCCAATACCATATATTCCAGGGTTCTTATCCCTGCACAAAATCATCATGAATTTTGATTAGTCATGGATAAAATAATCACAAATCAACCTGTGATAAAATAGCTAGCTGCATTCTTGAATAGCAAATTCAAGTACGAAAATGCAATTTATATAAGCCATGTAAGAATGCAAAGACTCTTAATGTGTAATTTTCTAGGACCTGTGTCTCCTTGATGTTTTTCTGATAAATTCTATTGCTGCATGTAAGCAACACTCAGATCCTTATGGCCATGGTTTCAGCAGACCTATTATGCCTTAGGGCCCCTGTTAACTGTGAGGCTGTTCTTGGCAGTACCACAGTCCCAGAACTTATGACACCAAATTTAGGCAATCCCTCAAACTACAGAGATTCTACCATGGAGTATGAAATAAGAATGAATAGATTCATATCTGAACTCATTTACAAGTCAGTTCAGTCTCCAACTGTCAAACATACTGAGTACAGTATCCATATGTCAGTCAGGGTTGATAATAACATTATGAGTGGTAGACTTAGAGTGCACAATGATGAAATAGCAACTGTAAAATACACTGACTTTTGTTTCTGGAACAAATTCTTCATGTAGTGTCTATCTGATACTAATACTAATTTATTTCATACCAAATGACCAAGTGTCAGGTTGCCTCATCATTATCATCCATGTCCCATGTGACTGTGTCTTGGAAAGTAGGATTAAGAACAATGTGAGGTGCTGGACCAGTACTATTCTGGGGATATAAAGTTCCACTTTTGGAATCACACATCCAGTTACATTCTTTATTAGCCTTAGGGAGCCACATGAAGGTTGAGGCCAGTGACTTGTACTTGGTGTGGAGTGCATTGACAGCTGGCACATTGATGTGTGGGGAACCTCTGCTTCACAGGCAAAGCCCTGTGAAGTCCTGCAAAGTTCTGTGAAATTTGCAAAGTCCCTGTGCCTTATATTTCACTTTGATGCAAACATTCCCATTCCATGCCAAAATCCTGCAAAGTGCATGTGAAGTGTACACAGCCATACTGAAGTTAATCCCACCAAATGCCACTTTGGCAACTGGCCTCTTGTCCCAGGGCTTCATAGGTACTTTTCCTAGCATCTCCCAAACAGCTCCTTAGCCCTGTCCATATTTTGGCACCCCTGTGGCTTATATCATTCATACTTTGGAGGTGCAGAGTTATGATGCCCAAAGTATATAGTCATTAGCTAGTGGGCGAAGGGATCCTCAGAGTTTTCTCTTGGGATTTCCCCTTTGCCAGGTATGCCCTTGCACTGTATATAGTTGTATATAACTTAGGATTTCCCCTTCACCAGTGTGCCACTTGAGTGTAGAGTGTCTGCTTAGTTTTCCCTCACAAATTGCATCTTCTGCATCACCTGTCCTCAGCCTGTTGTTCAAAGCATTCATACACCATATAATACCACATGTCAGCCTGGCAAGAGGGAGAGCATAGGAACTCTTAGGTGCATGAAACTGCTCAGAAAGAACATTGCCCATGGCACAGAGCCTCATTGATTTAAATGCCCTAAGGAATAGTCAGCTAAAGGAGAAGATGGCATTTAAGACAATGAAGTAGGTATATCAAATGTATCCCATGCCTTAGTGTTATGGAAAATGAAGCATTCACCACCAGGTCTCACTCCTGAAGCTGACTATGGAGTGTCACAGCAACTCATTAGACACTCTTCTGGGTGCCACCAGAGCATTTGTGAAGGGTACTCTGATCTCCAAACAAGCCAATCCTGGTTGCACCTTGCCCATGCACTCTGAAAAGACATCATCTAGCCTATCAGGATATTGAAAAGCTGACTTGTGCTGCATGCATGTCAGAAATTCAGAGCAGCTGGTGAACTTTGCAAAATGCCTGTGAGCATGAGCATATGTGGATGATTTATCTGTAGTGTATGCATTGATATAGACAATTCCCCATGGGCCACCAAGCCTGGGGGATATGAGTCAGTGAAAGCCAGCCACCAATGATAGTTGTAACACTTCATCCTTTTGATATGTGCCACTTCCAACCATTCGTTGAGCCCAATCCTCACTGAAATCTAGAACTTCCCTGATGAGATGCCAGTGGGCATCAGACTGCCAGTGCAGGATCTCAGCCTCTCCTGCATCACTTCTGTCCCCTTCTGGCCCATTTTCATTGATGGGGAGGGACATATCCAAGCCAACATCAATGTACCAATCATCAGGAATAATCCATTCAACATATATGTCCTGAAAAAGATCATCAAATGCAGTATCAACACAATCATCATCCTCAGGGTCATGACCAGTGAGCCCCTTGACACCTTTGATCTCATGGAGGAAGTAAGCATCTTGACCCCATTGGAGAGCATGGAGCTTCTGGAGAAATTGCTCTGAAAAGGTGTTTAGGAGGTCTGCCTTGAGGTTGATTGAGGCAAATGTCTGGCCACCTGTTTTCTTTTGTGTGCACCACATTTCTGCTTTGTATGATAGAGGCCAGTAGGATATGGCTGTAGGACAGATGGTGAGTATGGCTGGACAGAGGGCACCATCACATACTTGGGCCATCTCTTGTTGGGTCAGTTCATGACCAATTTTGTTATTTTGCTCATGTACATAGAGTCCTGGGAAACAGGCATGAATAAGGTAGCCAGGGTGAGTGGTAGCAAATCCAATATTAGGGACAGTGGAGTGCTTGACTGTCTGTGGCTCAATTGACCATTCTACATGTCCATGGTAAAATTGATATCACCAAGTGTTAAATGGTGGTGCAAGATGAAAAACATACTTCCATCAGTGCAGGGATCTGAATAGTGAAATGATTGTCATGCTTGAGGGTGTCTGAGAAGCAGGGCACAGGAAAGATTGAAATGCCACAAGCATAGGGTAAGTCACAAGAGGTTCCAATGACTGAGTCAAAGCCCCAATGCTTGATGATTTGTGCTCTTGTGAGGGCAACCTAAGCAGATGGTCTACACTCAAGTAGTGCACTGGTGAAGGGGAAATACTAAGCCATATACAACTATATACAGTGCAAGGGAATACCTGGCAAAGGGATAATCCTAAGAGAAAACTCTGAGGATCCCTTCATCCACTAGCTAACAACTATATACCTCAGGCATCATAACTCTGCACCTCCAAAGTCTGAATCATATAAGCAACAGGGGTGCTGTGAGGGGAACCTCTGTTTTCCTTGCCAAGTCCTTGCACCCTATGTTCCACTCAGTGTGAACACTCCCATGCCCTGCTGAAGTCCTGCGAAGTGCATGTGAAGCATAAGCAGCCCTGCCAAAGTGGATGCAAGGGGAACCCCTGCAAAGTCCTGTGAAGTCCTGCAAAGCCTTGCAAAGTTTTGTGAAGTCCTTGTGAAGTCCTTTCCCCCTATGTTCCACTCAATGCAAACATTCCCACACCCTGCTGAAGTCCTGTGAAGTGTATGTGAAGCATATGCAGCCCAGCCAAAGTCAATCCCACCAAACACCACTTCAGCAACAGGCCTCTTGTCCCATAGCTTTGCAGGTCTTTCTCCCAGCAGCTTCTGAACACCTCCTTTGTCCCTGTCTGTATGTCAGCACCCCTGTTGCTTATGTGATTTGGGCTTTGTAGGTGTGGAGCTATGATGCCTGAAGTATATAGATATTAGCTAGTGGGCAAAGGGATCCTCAGAGTTTTCTCTTAGGATTTCCCCTTTGCCAGGTATGCCCTTGCATTGTATCTAGTTGTATATGACTTAGGACTTCCCCTTTGCCAGTGTGCCACTTGAGTGTAGAGCATCTGCTTGGGTTGCCCTCACAGGTGCCAAAATATGGACAGGGCCAAGGAGGTGTTCAGAAGATGCCAGGGGAAGTACCTGTGAAGCTCTGGGACAAGAGGCCAGTTGCCAAAGTGACCTTTGGTGGGATCAACTTCAGCAGGGCTGTGTACACATCACATACACTTCACATAGCTTTGGCATGGCTCAGGAATGTTTGCATCAAAGTAAAGCATAGGGTATAGGGACTTTTTAGGACTTCACAGTACTTTACAGGTGAAGAAGAGGTTCCCCTCACAGTTATGTTATTGCCAGAAACAACATTGGCTTCTACACTAATAGCAACCCAAGGACCATTAGGGTCATCAGGCTCTCATCCAGTCAGAGTATAATAAGTAAAATTATGCTTGACAGCAATCTGATCTGCCATCAAATATATTTACCCTGCATGTGAATTTCACATGTAAGCACTCTGCATCCAGGAATAGACATGAGTTGTCATGTCAAGCCATCCCTGCATTGCTGTTGCTGCATGTAGGACATTTACCAAGGATTCCACCCCCCTATGTCACTTCAGTATTGCCCCTTACATTTAGTACATTTAGTTTTAAGCTTTGATTCTACACAGTTTATCTTTTGTTTGTGACTATTTATATCCCCATTCACATCATTGTGTTATGTACTTTCAAAATATTCTTCCCACTCATTGGAATCACTTAAATAGCTAACTTTTTGTATGATAATTCAGTAGCAATAGTACTCACCTCACCCAGTTTGTTTGAAGTTGTTAGTTGAAGTAGTTGTTGAGATATTTTGCATATATTGCAAATATCTGGAATTCCCTCTCATATCAGACCTCTGCTTGATTCAGCTTCAATTTTCTCCATCCATAAAACCTATATCACAAATATTCCTACATACTTCACTCACCTGACCACCCAACACACATATTACTCAATATGGCCCAAGCCAATTTCCAAGGCATTTGTTCCAAACCACCCTTTCAATGCCACAGCAGACATTTACCCAAACTTGTTGCATATATTCCTAATCTATCAACCTGCTTAGCTATACTTTCACAATTTAGGAACCATCTTTAACTTTTGAAGGATTGATGAACCTGCTGAGCCCACACCAACATCTGTTCCACCAAGAACCCTCACACATTTAATAAAGCCAATGGCTGTGATTAGGAGATGTTTGAGACTTTGGTGGAGGCAAAGAGCACCTTGATTCATTGCTTGATGCAGCAAGTGTGTCAGGATAAAGGCTGAAGGGACAAGCTTGCTTGATTGGAGAGTCGTGGAGATATCTCTCACCATAGAGTTTGGTATAACTGAAAGTATTCATCAGTAGCAAAGAACAGATTTAGCAGCCCAAATGTATATATGTATGACAGCCATTCCTGAATCCAATCCAGATATAAAGACAGTCATAGGACTGGTTTCGATAATCTGCTTATATTCACACTGTCTCATAGTGATATGATGCCAGCAGCACACATGTGCCTCAAAATGCAACCCAGTTCAGCAGAATAGTATTGAGGCAGAATTGAGCAACTATATATGTATTGATAATTAACAACAATTAAGACTAGAATGGGGTTCTCACAAATCGAAAAGAAATGCAAGGTAATGAGAATAATAAATATAACAACAGTTAGAGCTAGGGCTTGAGTATCATAGTTGCCAAAAACCTTATCCAAATTATGCCTTGCCAAAGGAAGGATATTAGACACAGACTTAATAGCATCATAAGTAATGCCATGACTTGACACCCCCAAAGCCTTGAGAGGGATATGTAGTGTGAAAGTCAAAGACATGGGTTTGAGATGAACCCGACTGAGGCTTGATACTGTTGGCAAGTTGGGAAAAGAAATGAAAGTTGACAAAGCTCAGTACTAACACATTGATCATCTCAGTTGACAGCATAGACTCAGAAAGGAGTAGGGTGACTCCAAAACCAGACATTGCTG
>QFFB01005228.1:0-37970 GCA_003316465.1 Ramaria cf. rubripermanens
ATATCAAAAATCCACCGTGTCAGACGCCAAAGACAGAGGGGTAGCGGGCTGTGGACGCGTTGTGAACGCTTCAGAACAGACTTTGTAAATCATTGTGTATACTATATCAATTGTATCCTCTAAATTAAAACACCGTCCAATAATGGCTTCCTTAATCCTGGCTTAACCTTGAGATAGTAAAAATTCCGATGATGACAACTTCCAACACGCCTATGCTCGCGGGCAACACCATATCCCGCGGGATGCCAAAAAGCTCATCGTGGGAGGCTCGCAGGTTCCGACGGCTGCGCCAGCTCTGCCTGCTCGAGTTCCTTCGTCTCCTTCAACGCTGCTTCCGAAGCTTCCTTCGCTTTGGCTTCACCGTGTGATGCCCCTGCTTCATCCCATCCGTTCCCACCCTGAATCACAAGCACCACACGATCTGCATGCACGTCCCTCGCGATCTTGACTGCGTCCATTACGTCGTTATCAGACGACATAACAGCTATATCACCATCTGCGTCAGTATCCTGCAACTGAAAATCGAGCGGGTCCGGTCGCGGTGTCTTTTCGGTGCAGTTCCATTCGGTAAGGCAGGGGTCGGTCCAGCGACAATCTCGTGCTAGTTCTATATTATCATTTCGCATCCGAAACGATGTGTGCGTCCACCCGGTGTCCTGAATTTGAACACATACGTCCCGTCATCAACGGGCACAGTTAGAGCTTGCGACCGTGTAGCGCCGCTATCGACGAAGCACCCTGCGCATGGGTTCCTGCGAGAGTCGGGAGGTTCTCAATGCCTGAGACGTCGAGTCATTAGGATGTAGCTCGGAAGAACCCCCTATACCAAGTGAGTTTGCGACACGCGAGGGGTGTGTTTGGGTCCAGAGATGGTAGATTCCGTGTCTTCTGGAGCACCGATCGAATTAAAGGATTAAACGACCCAACATTGGTTCTTCCTCTGCATCGTCGCCACCATCCGCACGACTGATGACGTCTATCTGACAGGACAGGTGGTTAGAGTGTAATACGTTGACATAACCGAACTCACCTGCTTCAATGTCACGTATGTTAACCTCAATAGCTACGAGTCATCCGTTTGCTTCGACGGCGGGCAGGTTGATAGTGTACTGCTGTGGATTGATAACGATGTAAGTTGAGCAAAAATCCATTTTCTTTGCCACAGCTGAGGACCAGCGGCGGGATGCCTACGCAGCAAGAGACACTGTTCCATAGATCAATCATCTAAAAGGGCGATAGGTTTAGAACCGTGACCACCCACTGGCCAGGCACAGCGGGACACCATAAGCGCTCAGCGCTTCCTAGTCTCTCTCTCTCGCGTATCCTAGCATATCGTTCTTTCAGGGGATGCGCGATGCGATTGGGCGCGCATGTTCGGCTTTGCGTGTGGAGTCGGGGATCAAGCTATCACGAGTAGATATTAACGAGCAAGGTTTATTATTTTTTGGCTTCCCCTTGTAGCCCCTTGTACGTCCCCCCCCTTGTTCAGTCCCTGTTCTGCCTAATGACCATGACATCACAAATAGACTTGACGAGAATATAAGACTCAGTGGGAACTGAGAAATTGTCAGATATCGGATAGCTTTTGCCACTGGTGGTGAGGCTGATCGGGTTCACATCTACATTTGGTTCTGCCGCCCTCTCGCACTGTAAAGTTTTGGACGAGGCTACTGACAACGATTTCGCCACCGTCACCTCGACGTGTCGTTTGTTTTGACGACGGCACCGAGCTCCAACTCATCATCATCACTGCAGTCTGTGCACGAGCATGAGGGATGGTAGGCTACCACGAGAGCTGATCGATGCCGTTACCGATAATCTCTACGAGGACTATGATTCCGATGGTTTACACGCGTGTTCACTAGTTTGCCGTTCATGGCTTTTCTCGAGCCGACGCCATCTCTTCCGGCGGGTAACTTTTATTCTGGGCGAGGTTGACAGCGAGCAACTGGCTCAAGTTTTACTCAGCTCTCCTCATCTTCTCAATTACGTCCGAGAGTTGAGGGTCTGCCACGGGACGTATCAGACAACAAATCAAACAATCCCCGTGGTGTTACGCAAGCTCAACAAGCTGCAGAGCCTAGACCTACGCCTGAATTGGAATAGATTGACAGTAGATCTCCGCCAATCGCTTCGATGTGTATTCCTTCTACCCTCGATTAAGTTCCTAACAATCGATTTTGTTGACGTTGGCTGCATGGTCGATTTGGTGAGCTTCTATGTCCCGCTGAAGGTCTAAGGGGTTTCTCGTTAACTTATGTCATTTGCCGTCGTGGTAGTTCCAGGAGCCCTTGACACGAGAAGATCAAGAGGAAAATGAAGATGAACCAATGCTCAACTTGCATAGGCGGGGACACCTTTCTCACCTAAATTTAGGTTCGAGTTTGAGCGTATACGTTGACTGGTTTCTTGGGCCTCGATCGCCTTTTGAGGTATCGCACATACAGACCTTGCGCATAGATAATATCTGCCACCACGAGGACCCTGCTTGCAACCGCCTGTTTCGCGCGATTGGCAGCTCACTCCAACATGTCGAATTTTTCTTGCCACTTTACCAGCATTCCCTCGACTTCGGTGAGTGACCACCTATTTATTTATTTTGAATTCGAATAGTCTGTCTAACTTTACAGGCTTAGTACCAGAACCAGTTTTCGACATCAATCTAGAATCCAATCCGAATATCAGACTCCTACGTTTGACGAACATCTTTCTTTTGGACACCGTCATAATGGACCCGGGCTGGGCATCAGTCGTGCTGGACTGGCTTCTACGTTTCTTTTCTAATATTAACACTGACAAATTAGAAGAGATCCAGCTCGATGTGATAGTTGACGCTTATAGGTTTGGGGAGGTGTGCTCAGCTTCTGGGTGGGGGAAAGTTGACTGCGTTCTTGCGGGAAAGTTCCGAAAATTGCAGAAGCTGGACATCAAGCTTTTGGCCTTTACGGCAGAAGAGGACGCTGATTTCTTCATGTATAATGAGCTTGGTCAGCGTATGGCTGACGCGCATCCGTTGTTAGTAGAGCGAGATGTTTCAGTGGATGTTGGGTGCGAAAATTTTGAGCTGTGGACACAGGCAGTTAATCTATTTTAGAAAGATTCCAATATATATATGGCACTCAGCCACATCGAGCTCCAAGTTGGGCAATACTTTTCAACTCGAAAATTCTGTCGAAATTGAAGCATTAGGCCGTGGAGCCTCCGACGTGACTAGCTAGTGACTTCACGACAGACTCGGACCCGCTCGAGGAAGCTCACTTGGTATGGTATGACACAATTTCTTCGCTATTCTCGACGTTGCGCATTAGAAACATGACTTATGATTAGTATGGCAAGATGAATAAAGCGTAAGTATGCCTGACACTTTCGAAGTATCCGATTGAATGAACTGACGCGCCAGGGGGGTCTACAGAAATTCAAGCTCTCACTTAGTCAACCTATCCCTTGCATTTGTGGTCGGATGGGTGATATTTATCAGCTGGCGAATACATTCTCCTATCAGCCATCTATTCGGAGGCACATACGACTTCTTTGAGCTTATCAGAAACGTATATTATTGGCCTTGGTATGGGAGAAGGACTAAGTGCTCAATACTCATCAGTTGGGATCCCGTTCATCCCCATCTAACATTTAGGCACCTTAGGTAAAACTCCCCTGCAGTTTTGTTGCATACAATACAATACAGAGTATTAATCATACTGTACCAAAACTAGTAGAAATAGAAGGGGCCGCTTATAGATTAAAAAAATTGGCTAAGATAGCCTCTCTCAGGGTGCCGTGGATTCTATACTGTATCCATTGTGACAGCTTGATTTTTTTGGTCGGAATATATACTTTTTCAAGGCTTTGCTGGCGGGAACATTACCTAAGGCGCTTATAAGCCAGCCTAAGTATCCTCATTTTGCCCGGGCTTCAAATCCGCCGTGCTCTATGGTCAGCGCACTTGTAATACGGCAATGTGATCCGACGCTAGTAATAGATATAAAGCACAAACCAAGGTGCCACTTTCACCTCCATCATACTTATCACCCCTTCAGCACGTCCACATCGCGAGCATGTCCACTGACACAAAGGACGCAGAGAGTGCGCTGAGCGAGCGCGAAAAAATGATGCGCGGGTTACCCTACAAAGCCATGGGTGATCCTGCCTTGGTTGCTGGACGCCTTCGAGCAAAAAAATACGTCAGGGCATTTAATGTGAGCTTATTTCTGAGCTTTTTTTTAAGGCCATGTCAAATCACTGAGTACCGCTACTTCGAAATATGTCTGCTTTTTAATCCACAGGATTATCCGCCTGTAACCTATACGCCTGGGATGCCTCCAATGGATTCTTTCGGCCCAGACGAGCGCCTTCAAATTCTAGCTGGTACGCATTATATATTAAAACCCACCAGGTTCGATGAGTTGGTATAATATTACCAGATTTATTTGGAATACCGTTTGAGAAGGCCCGTCTACTGGCAATCGAGGCACCATTTCGGTGTGATTACGGTACAAACATCGAGTTTAAGGGCTTGGCTGTACGTATCTCTTTGAAAGATGTTCGCCCCTAAGGGTCCTGGATGGAGTCTAACAAGCCTCAACAGTACATGAATTATAATGTTACGGTATCACAGTTTGATGCTCACCTTGTGAGACAGTGGCTTACTTTTTTCTGCATTTGTAGATTCTAGGTGTTTCCAATCTTACGCTGCCGTTCGACTATTGTTACTTATTATTACGGGTCAGATTGCGGCAAAGTCACAATAGGCGCAAGGGCCGGGTTTGGACCTGGTGTCCAGGTATGGCTTGGTAACTGGCTAGTCTGTAATATTGACGATGACCAGATATATGCGGCAACTCACTCGGTAAAAGCCCAGGAGCGTCGTGGAGGTGTTGGCCGGGCCTACCCTGTAACCGTATGTTCTTGCATCATTTAACTTACCATATTTGATCTTGGTGTCAGATTGGTGATGATGTGAGGGTTGTATGGCCATCCAAGTAAACCATTCACGTTTAATTCTAGGTTTGGATTGGAGGCAGCGCAATATTAATAGGCCCTTGCAAAATAGGCAATGGTATGTTTTCATTTCAAGCATGAGTACCGGCTGATGGACAACCTCCTCAGGCGTTACTGTAGCCGCTGGCGCTGTCGTTCGTACACATATTTATTATTTTACATTACTTGATTATTCTGATAGGTCAAGGGTGATATTCCGGACAATGTCGTCGTTGGGGGCAATCCTGCCAGGATTTTAAAGCATTTGGACCCTCCTCCACCGATCAGTGCGGCCGCAGAACATCTCCCGCCGGGCATGTCTGAACCCTAATTGTTCCCTTGCTTACCAAGGGCTCTATCATGCTCTGATACTTTAGACGACATCATGTACTGATGGTTAATACGAGATCCTTGGATCGGATTCTAGGTAATAAGTTGTGGATAGACTTGATTTGATCTGTAGAATGCGCGTGTCTTCCGTATAATGATCAGGGAGATGCTCCTCAGAATCACCCCCACTGGCAGGCCGTTGCTGTCCTGGACACTTTGAATATAACTTAAAGGGCGCCGGCTGTTCACGCGGAAGCACGTCTCATCAGAGTTGTTCTCTGCTTGTGCGAGAATAGAGAAGAACCCAGGTTTAGTTGAATTCCACTTTGCGCTAAGAAATGAGGAGGAACGCCCCACGCCGCAAACAACGGTGGAGACCGAGTTGACAGACGTAGCCCAATAAACCCGTTAGTGCCCTCGAATCCTATGCGCTATCCTTCCAGCCCGTGTGTTGCCAGATCCTCTGAGTCACTGCCTCGTTATTTGAACCCGACTTCTCGCACGGGCTTGGTAGGATGGCATTGATTGTAACACTCCAGACATCATGTCTGGAAAAAATATAAAATTTACTCTTGTAAATCGTAACAAGCATTCATCACTTACAAATTTGAACTATCTGAGGGCCACATGTCATTGAGCAGGACAAAGTATTTGCAACCTGACGCTGAACACTGTAAATTGACACCTGACGTTACTTATACCTTGACAGCTCTGACGGAGCGCTGTGCCGCGGTGACCGCCCAGCATTAGCTGACCGTTTTCTCGACTGCGTCTGTGGCTCGGATGAGCGATATATATTTCTGCTGGAGAGGGTACCTGATAGGCTACGGATTGATGGAACATGCATGCGGTTACGGTTGGCGAGTTTCAGAATCAAAAGCACTGAGGCTGCGGATAAGGCGCGTGGCTGTTTGTACTGGCATGAAAATAAATCTAGCCATACGGCCATTGTTTCAACCCGCTTCGACTGGCTACAGGAAGGTAGTCGAGCGCTTACCTTGGACTTTTGAAGTCCTACACCGCGTTGTGTCTTGTGGACCCATCCTTGGACTACCTGCCACTCACTAGCACTTACTTGACTTCGCCGGTCGAACCACTTACAATGGACGTGCACCATCGCCCAAACTTTGACAGTCCCTCAACCTCCTATCTCTACCAGGACAATGACTACAAGAAACAGTATGCTGACGAGGAAGCCGACTACCAATACCCTCCAGCCCCCCGCGCTCCTCTCTACCCGCCTCCAAAGGCTTCCAACGCCATCTATAATGACGCCCCAGATCTAGAGGAGGCCGACTTCGCCAATTCGCGGCAGAGTGTTCACCTATTGCCCCCCAAGGAGAAAGATCAGCGATCGTGCATGCAACGAGTGAGCTTGTCTGCATCGGTACCTGATAGCTTCGTTGACTGTCGTGGAACAGTATCTCCCTAGCTCAACCGCTTGTCGGTTATATCTGCTTGTCATCCTGCTCCAAACTGCAGTCGATCTGACTATAGAAACCGATATTCTCATTCAGTTTGACAATTTACCTCAAAGCAGCCGCGGTACATCAAGCAACACCAATACCACCAATGCCCAAGTACTCCCTGTTTATTTGGGTATCTTTGCTTTGGCCCAGTATGGTCTTTAGTTCTCTACCCGCTGATCATGTCTGACATACTCTTTCTCAGTATATTCCAATTTATCCTTGCTATAGACGCTGTCGTATTCCGCAACACTCTCCAATTCGTCTTTCTCGTGTATGTGCCATCTTCATGGTCGTCTTGTCCCCATCTAACTGCTTGCAGCATTTTCAACGCCCTCCTTCTGGCGTATTCCGCCATCCAAATATCCGAAGTTCGCAACATCTTCCCGCCCAATTCAAGTGGCTTCTTCTCGAAAATTCCCATTACGGTTCTCACCGACATTATCCCCATCGTTACCGGAATTGCAGAAATTGCTTACATCGGGCTTGGTTGGAAGATTTACACGGAATTTGGCTGGAAGTTGTACAAGCTACTTGGTGCCGATCGTCGCATCAAGAAGATGTACGCCCAGTACCAGATATTTGAGTCCATGCTCAAGTTTGATGTCTTCTTCTGGCTGGGATTCTCTATCCAGGTGTGTTTAAACCCACGCTGTTAGTGCTGTGCAAGTATTCATCCGGACTTACAGTTCATTGGTCTGGTGCTGAACCACGCCGACTTCGAATTTGCTCTCAGTCTCGCCGCTCTTCCGCTTTCGATGCTTCTACTCGTTGAAGGCCACCTTGCGGCGAAACATGAAAATAAATGGATGATGGCTAGTTTCCTCGTTGGACTGGTCGCTGGCTTTGCTTACTTCAGTTACAAGGCATGTGAAACTTGTGTCTGGGGGCTTTAAAATCCTAACATCTGCACGCAGTTGGTGACCATCATTATGCGTCGTACCCAACCACAATTTTCAACGGTGTACAAATCACTGACCATATTCAGTAAGTATCATCGATATTTGTCCCTTGCACCCATTTAGATATGTCATTCAGCCGCTATCTCTTTGATCCTGTTGGTGACGACGTTCATATGGGGCGTCATGGTCATGATGAACTTCGGTCGTGGACTCAAAGTGCAATGTTAGTCAAACAACTCTCCTCTTTTTTAATACATACTAACTTGGCACCTTAGTATCCAAGAGCAAAGACAACCAAGAAAAGGCTCGTCGAAATCCGCGTCGGCCAGGTCAACTTGCCAACGGCGGTTATCCTGCAAGCTCAAATCCGAACCGGATGAGCATCGAGTGACACCGCGACTCGGGTATCCTGTTCATTTCCTTTTCAGTTTTGTCTTCGCATACCTGTGTTACATCATGTCCACCATCTCCCGCACTGTACCAAGCACCATCTGGGACTTTCAGAGCCTGTTACTTCCGTCTTGCATAACCTTCAGATTAACCTTATACTCAACGCTTTCTTACTGGGTTGGCGAGCGTATTTTAACTCTGGATCGTCCTTATTCTGTATCTTGATGGTTTCTGCTAGCTGGGCAGTTCTCTGTTCACGACTTGTTATTTTTACATGTTTTAATCCAAAATTCGCTGTGCCGAACTTCGGCGTCCCGATCGTAGTCACTCTCAGTCGCGTAAAACTTGCCTAAAAAGATTGAACAGCCTCCCAGTAGCTTGCGCTCAAGGATTCTTATTCCTTTCGTCATTCTGGCAAATGAACTCTCGAAAACGCTCAGCCTCTGAAGCGCGACTACCGGGGACTGTAAACCACCTTCACAAGCGGCCAATGTACACCCACACGCTACCCTCGCGAGCTAACATCCGAGGTCTACTTATTGACGATGCAGCGGAGGATCATTCACTTCTGAACCGCTGGGCCACACTTGTCAACGACACCTTCCGTATCCTCTGGGAGAAATCAGCAGAAATCGCCAGTGAGTGTTTGGTGCGGTGGTGAGGTGAGGTTGTTGAAGTCTCCAGGTCGGATCGTTCCTCCAGACACGGACGTTGGCTCCGAACCCACTGTGCAACATACAACGCCTGCAGAGCACCACACGCCACGGTCCGTGCTGCCAGCTCGCCCGCCAATACCAAATTTCGAAGATGCGTCGACTCCACAGTCCAACTCGTCTGCCCTGGCGACATCATCATCACTCTCACCGCCACCTATGGTATCTACCTCTTCTCAATCAGGGGCCGCCCTTAATACTGCTGCAGTACCAATTCCGGCCAGACAGAAGTATGGCAAGCAGACGCACATTCATATGGATCAGGTAGACATATATTTATGGTTAGGAACGACCGAGCATTAAGCTCATTGTCATGCGGTAGCATAAACGAAAAGTTGAAGAGCACAACCTTCGCGAGCTCGAGAGATTGCGCAATCGAAGAACAAGTACGCCCTGAATGCTCACCATTCTAGTGTTCCTAGTTGAGGATCGTCTATCTCGTTTCATTAGGTCTTTCAAACGACATGGACATGGAAAGGGCACTCAAGAATGCTAAGAAGGAACTTGCGGCTAAGGTCGGTGATCAGCTTGCAAAGCAGTGGCAGGTCCAGAAAGCTGTCGGTATGTGACACTTCGTGGTGAATAGGCGTCGCGTTAACCACAGGCATGGTAGGCAGCTATCATGCCGATCTGGATTCATTTGCAGGTTGGTGGCTATGGAGCTTTAGGCATCACTTCTCCTTGCTCACGGAAACAATACCACAGGCTTCCAGTCTTATAAGCAGATGGTGCTTGATCAGTCTGCGGAAAAGTTCTCCGTACCTTGTGAGTCCGGTCGCACGCCTTTTGACAATTGCTCACATGGTTCACCTCAGCATCGCCATCTCTTCCCGACCTGGCTCGTTCTATATCGAGCAGCTCAAAATCACGACTACGACTTGCACCCTCGGTTAGTCCTGAAGCTCCACCCGTATGTGCTGCTTGATGAATCTCATTCGCTACAGCGAAGAAGTTCGTTCAACCTGGAACGTACACTGCAAATTGCGCATCAATCTTTAAACGAGTAAGATTATTGCCTTGCCACTAGCGCACATGAGGCTCAATATCCTGTAGGCCACGACCACCCAGTCCACTCTCATTTGACACTCTACGTCTAGCTGATCGTCAGAAGGATCGGGAGATTGACAAAAGAATCCGCGAAGCTACCAGGGTACGTATTATCTTCTCGTTTTAGCCTTGTTAGTTCGATGAGCCATTAATTCTAGCTACCGACAAAATTGCCACCCCACGTGTTGCAAGAAATCAAGCTGCTTCGCAGCAAACACGGCATTGTATCAAGAGCTGGTAAAGAACAAGTTGCCGACACCGATTTGTCGCGGTTGGATCCTGGAGGCACATTACACTGGCTCAACGATGAGATTATCAACTTTTATGGTGCACTCATCCTGGAACGATCAGAACGATTTGCTGCCAACAAGGAGAATCTCTTGAACGGAGCAATAAAGAAACGCAAAGGAAAAGTCGAGTATCTCAACGTACATTATTTCAGTACATTTTTCTGGCCTAAGATCGAGAAGAGCTACAAGGATACCCGATTAAACAAGTGGACGAAAAAGGTGAGCTCAAGCAGTTACGTCAGTCGATACTGCTTATAACTCGTGAGCCGCACTTGTAGTTCGACATATTTCAAAAGGATGCCGTTCTCATACCCGTCAATCACGGGAATGTTCATTGGACTCTGGCCGCGATCAACTTTAGAAAGAAACGAATAGAGTCATTTGATAGCATGGGGGTTTATAGGCCGAATGTATATAAAGTACGCGACCCTTTGTTTTGCCACATTCATCAATTCAAACCCATCCTCCTCACAGAAATTGCGCTATTATCTCCAAGAGGAGCACATGGACAAAAAGAAAAAGTCCTTTGATTTCAGTGGGTGGGTAGATCATTATGACGAGGTGCGGCGAGATACCATGAACATATGAACTGAGACTGATCTCGACTTTCAGGATACACCGCAGCAAGAAAACGGATATGATTGCGGTGTTTTTACCTGTCAGTTCATGGAGTCATTATCCCGAGGTGTGGATGAATTTGTTTTCGATCAGGACGATATGCCATATATCAGAGACAGGATGACCTGGGAGATTGGTCGATCCAGGCTATGGGAGGATTCGGATGGATGATGGTTGGCAATAATTGTATCTTAGGGCTCTTCCTTGTTGTTGCTTGATTTATTTCGTCAGACTTGTGCCTAATATTAGTTTTCTTGCATGCGGGACAGCAGATAGTCATCGGAACCACCACACCACTATAAAAAACCAAAAGACGATGACAAGAAAGATGATGTACCACAGAAACCGACAACCTTGTCGTTCTGCCATATTGTTCATCCGCCTGAACGTTCCCGACAAAATCCCCCCAGTCTCGGCGAATGCGTCGTTCTAACCATTTTATTCAGGGAGGGTATATAATATGTACGGGAGTGGCGCACCATTTGGCTTAGCTGGACCGTCGACTCCTTCACCTCGTTTCCTATACCAATCGTCACCTAAGCATGTGTTAGTCGGTTGGCTCGAAGTGCTACATATGAACATCGACTTACTCACGTTCTTTAACATCTGGACCTTGGCACGAAGTCCCTCTATCTGCTCATCATTCTGACTCTCCAGCGCTTCAGCGGACCGATGTGCTGCGTAGGGAGACGACCGTCCAGAGGCAGGTGGCGTAGGACGACTACCATCCTCAGCGTACAGTGGCAGCGGCGACCCATACCGATGAGACAGGCCCGTTGGGGCTGTTAATCTGCAATATGCACAGACGTCGCTTGGTATAATGACCGTATATAAAAAATTAAAGGAACGGACCGACTCATGAGGGAAGTGACAACACTGAAGCGCTGAGCTTGAACCCGTGCAACATTATTTACGCCCCCAAGTAGTAACAGCACTGATCCTCCAATCACTGACCGCCTTCAAGACCCACCCGCATAACACATTACAGTAAGCTGCGTCCGGACGACAAAGCCCCATGCAGGGAGATGCAAGGCACCATGTCGGCGCCGAAATTTGGCTGTTGCTCTAGTGTGCTTCGGAGGACTAGTCACCAAGGTGTCAGGAAGCGGAAGCATGTGGCTTGCTGATGGACACTGTCAATGCCCCAACGCACTACATTATGCTCCAGCCTATCTACACTTTCCTCCTGCAGGCGGCCTACTATAGCCCATGCCAACAGCCAGTGCGCTTTCAGTCGAAGTACTCCTTGCTGCCATTGCTGTAGCTTTAGGCCTCTACGCTATGGTCAGACAAGGCGAGTCTCCGGCGCCATTGGTTGATCTCCCGGAAGTCGTGGCGAGTTAGGTGGATGGCGCTGAAAGGGGGCCAGGTTGAATATGACGTTGTGATCATAGGCGGCGGAAGCGCTGGATGTGTGCTCGCTTCTCGTCTTTCTGAGGATCTGAGAGTACTCATGTTGCTACTGGAGGTAGGTGGCAGGTACGTAGACGCACCATGACACAATTATGAAGTCTAGTTCTCGCCATCTTCTGAATAGTCAAATTACTGCAGCTTTTGGCGTACCGTTGCGCTCAGGCGTGGCTCATGAACTTTGGACCGAACCCCAAGTCCACGCGGACGATTTGAGGACATATTGGCCAAAGGGTATGTATGGTCGCTGAGTAGATGCGTGGACCAGTGGAGATACTGATCAACAACACGACTGTCTGGGAAGATGCTGAGAAGATTCTGGGAAGATGTACGTCGCCATAGAGCTTTTATGAATCAATAATGACCGTCTCGTATTTGTATTTCAATAGGCTCTGCTATGAATTCTATGAAGTGTGATTCAAGAGCCCTACGATGATTGAAATAACACTTATGTTCACGCCACTTTTTTCTTAGATTTCACACAGCTGCACAAGTAGGATGAGTGGACGCAAAACGGGCTGGATGGTGTTGAGCGATAGTCGTTTAAAAACCTCTTACCGTGTCATCTGTTTAGTTATTTTCATTAAGTCCGAAAAGTTCACAACAAGCGCACGCTATCTGGCAGCTATGAGAGTACGTTTTTTTTCACCGTTTGCTTGATCTCTCACGGACATGCTCTTATGACAAGGGTCCTATGTTATTTCATATACAACCATGACGTCTCCTTCAAATGGATGCAATCGTGCCTCAATTTGGGTATTTCTTCAGTCCCGAGATCAACAGTGCCGAGACAGGAGCTCTTGGTGTTACAAAAGTCTGTCCATTTCACTTTCGCACCTGTGTATTCTTGGCTCATTTGGTTCATTGAGATCATGGTAGATGAGAATCTCATACGCAAATGATCTATCTGCTCTTCACCCAGTGCCCCACATTCATCGGGCACCCGGATTACTACTGAAAGCGCCTGCCTCACGCCGGAGGTTATGAAGCGGCCTAACCTCAAGGTTGTCATACATGAAAGTGTCGCACGAATTTTGTTTGATACTGAAAGAGAGTCAAAGAAAGCTGTGTGCGGTCGAGTTCACACGGAGAAGGGTGGGCCCTGATATCGTGTGCGCGCAACACAGCAAGTCGTACTTGCGTATGAACCTTTCCTACCACGTTTCTACTCTCACTGACTCTTGATACCTAGGGCCGAGGCTATACACTCACCGCATATCAACGCTCTGATGCGTCAGTCGCAAAGAGTACCTCGCCGGGCGCGGCATACGTCTTGTCCATGATCCGCCAGGTGTTGGACAAAATATCAGGATCATCTCACTATTAGCACTGCATTCTGGCGGAAGCCTAGCCATTCGATGTAATATCTACGCCCCACGAACAAAAGGACGGATGCTCTTTGGAAAATCAGCCCTCATAGATAATGATGCTGATACTTTCTCAATTTGTTAGATATATAAGCACTCACGGCATCGCCGTCCTAGTACGCGGACTTCAGCGAACTCAAGCTGGTCTTACGCCTCGTCAAGTCCAAGTCTCGCTTCGGTTGTCCAGCACGACGATCACAACACTCAGCAACTCGCCGACAAGAAACTAGCTTGAGGCCCAGATTCGCAGGCGCCCCGAGACGATGTTCCAACGACTTGTTGAATGGCGAGACTCGAGGACGGAGGTGTCGTTGACCCATACCTCAGGTGCACTTCAACACTTTTGATACATCAATTTGTCCACGTATCCCTGTGGGTCTTACGGTGTGTTGTATTTTTACTTGTTGCGATGGATTGAAGATTCGGGACCTGGTTTAAGAACAGGCTGTACTTGTGATGGACGTTTGAAAGAAGGCATTGGATTGATCAAGGGCGCTCTCAAATTTTAAGGATGTGGCCTTGGGCAATTACAATATCTATAGTCCGTTGAAGGGGTTGGCAGGCCTTACAGAACTGACTGCACGGTGCCGATTAAGCTCAGTGCCCCCCTCCTCCTTGCTCTCGTTGCCTCGGTCTGGATGAATGATTCGTAGCTTGGTCTTCTTCAATATTCACAACTCCCTGACGTGGTTATGTGTGCATGAAATTATGAAGTTATGTGTCCAATGCGTTGAGAGCGCGAGATAGGCCATGCGTCCATGATCTGACCACTGCAGCAACCCAACGCATTTACAGAAAATCCGTGCTAGAGTCGCAGATTCTGTAGCCGCCGACTGGAATCTAAGTGCTCTGCTGGCGGCTTTATTTTCTGAATGTTTAGAGCGATAGCGTGCACAGCAAATTTGTAGCGCATCCCTTCACGCAACTTGGAGAATACCGCATTATTATACCTAATGCACGACTGGCGGAACAACCCAGACGTAAATGAGGTATCCGTCATAATAGTCGCAGCTTCCCAGTGACCTGATTAACAAGGTCAATCGGCCCCGGACCGATACCGAGCACTGTAACAGAGCCGGAGTTAACCTCCGTCCTACCCCTAGTAATATTAGTGACAATTGATCGTTTAGAAACGAAAAGCCTACGCGTCCTGGACCGTTTTCGCACAAAGATTAAGGCTTTGGGCCTTTGCCTGGAGCAATAAAAGCTCCTCCTCTGACGGACATTTGAGTGCTACTTTTGCTTGTCTATCACCGCGTGCACGTCAATGTGTTTTCCACTTTAGAAGTAGAAAGTGTGGTACCCTGTCAGCTCCCAATGTCGAACGAGCTGCGAAATGTTTATCACTCCAATCAGCATCAGCATTCTTATTGACCAGTGACTACTCACAGACGGATTAACCCTGGAAAGAGCTTTATAGCATGCCAAGGTCGCATGTCTTTGAGACGAAAATCAGACTTGTAAGTATATTAACCCTCATCGTCAACTCACCCACATCTATACGTTGAGATTTGAAGCGTCCTTAGACTGAATATGAGGTATGTCCAGAGACTTACTGTGCAGCAATCTTACCAGGAGTCATTTTGAGATCTGTGCGCACACATAGAACCTAAAATCAGAGCTGTCGGTATATATACCCAAAGAAAGTTGCACAAACTACCAATTTGCATTGCTCAAAAGTGGCAGCTTTCATTGCACTTAGATCACTATTAGATTGAGCCTCTGCTTCGTCATCTGAGTCATCGGGAGGCCCTCTGGAATGCGCGATCGTGCTGCTGATCGACGTAGTGGAAAGCCTTCCATAGCGAAAACCAACAGCTACAGAGGTAATTCCAAGAGCTGCTAGAGTTGCAACTGATGAAAATAACAATGTTATGATATGTCCAAGACGGAGCGAGTGTATTTACAAACTCACATTGTGCAATCGACATGTAGCAAGGCGAGCGTTTACTTTAGCCAAACGAGAAAAAAGTAGCGTGAGAAAACAAGCTTGTGGTTTCGAATAGCACCATGGCCGACGAATCTACAGCTCCCATTCCTATTCCCAACGATAACGATGATCCTTCAGCAAAGCCTTTTTCTGAACTTGAGCTTTCTGAGAACACCTCAAAGGCCCTGTCTCAGATGGGCTTCTCAAAAATGACGCCTGTGCAAGCTCGTGCAATTCCTCCTCTACTCGCCGGGAAGGATGTTCTCGGTGCTGCGAGGACAGGGTCAGGCAAAACGTTGGCATTCCTAATTCCTAGTATTGAGCTGTTATGCCGCCTGAAGTTTAAGCCAAGAAACGGTGAGCAGTCATGCACAGCTGGTCGAATGTAGTGTGGTATGTTCAAGTTGTTCAGGGACCGGCATCATCATCGTGTCCCCTACTCGCGAGTTGGCACTACAGATATTTGGCGTCGCGAAGGAGCTCATGGCACATCATTCTCAAACATATGGTATTGTTATGGGAGGGGCCAACCGAAGAGCCGAGGTGGACAAGCTTGTCAAGGGGGTTAATCTACTGGTCGCAACCCCCGGAAGGTTACTTGATCATTTAGAGGTATGTACAAGAGCCGCCGCGGTGGGTGAAAACTGCTTATGCTCCGAGAAGAACACCAAGGGCTTCGTCTTCCGCAATCTGAAAGCCCTCGTCATTGACGAAGCCGACCGCATTCTCGAGGTGGGATTCGAGGAGGAGATGAAGAAAATAATATCGATTCTCCCTAATGGCGAGTTAAGGTTCTTAGGTTCTCTAGTTTGTGCTAATTCTGACGGGTTCCTTGTAGAAAACCGGCAGTCGATGCTTTTCTCTGCAACACAGACAAATAAAGTTACCGATCTTGCCCGAATATCCCTCCGTCCTGGACCCATGTATATCGATGTGGATTCATCAGAGGCAACCAGCACGGTCACAACGCTTTCACAAGGATACGTCATGTGTCCGTCTGACCGACGTTTTCTCCTACTTTTCACTTTCTTGAAGAAAAACATGAAGAAGAAGATCGTCGTGTTCTTTTCAAGTTGCAATTCGGTAAGATATCACGCAGAATTGTTGAATTACATCGATGTGCCAGTATTGGATCTGCATGTGTGTGCCATTTACTTAGAAATCCTCTAGATGTAAGCTGATTGAATTTTTACTAGGGGAAACAAAAGCAGCAAAAACGTACCAATACGTTCTTTGAGTTCTGCAATGCCACTTCGGGAACTTTGCTTTGTACTGATGTAGCAGCTCGAGGACTGGACATTCCCAAGGTTGATTGGATTGTTCAGTTTGATCCCCCAGATGATCCTCGAGATTACATACATCGTGTTGGAAGGACGGCACGGGCGGGCAAAGTGGGGAAAAGCTTGCTCTTCTTGTTAGAGAGCGAGCTTGGTTTCTTGCGGTATTTGAAAGATGCCAAAGTTCCCTTAAACGAGTTCAGCTTCCCCACGGATCGAATAGCAAACGTCCAGACTCAAGTTCGTACTACTTCTGTTCCAATCTGTGTATACTCACCATTTTTGTCTCAGTTGGAGAAGCTATTGCAGAAGAACTACTTTCTTCACCAATCGGCTACAGACGGTTATCGATCATATCTTCAGGCGTATGCTTCATACTCGTTGAAAAAGATTTTTGACGTCAATAAATTGGACCTCGCAAAGGTGGGGAAAGCGTTTGGATTCTCTGTGCCACCACGGGTGAACATTACGATGGGGGGTGGAAGCGGTGTGAATGGGCGGAGTGGCATGAAACGCAAAAGGGACGAAGTTAACGAGGCGGATACAGGGGATGTAATTGGGGAGAGTACCAACCAGGGACGCGGTGTTTCTCGATCGAAGACGAAAGGTCGACGAAAAGAACAATTAGGAGGGAAAAAAATTGATAAGGAAATCTACAGAAACAAGCGGCCAAAAGGAGAGGAAAAATCACAATGGAGTCACTGAGTGTATGGTTATCTTACTGCTGTTGTTGACATCTGGGGTTCTACATTATACCATTATACATCTACGCCTACAGTGCTCAGCCATTACACGAGAACCAACTAAAACAAAGCATAGATCACATTTTGTATACTACACCTCCACTCAACATCAGCTCCTCAGCCTCTGTCATTATCTCTGCAGAGGCAGTAGCTTCAACCGTTCCAAACATCTCGTCCGTGGAGAGACCCTCATTGATATGTTGTAGTAAAGTTGGGAAAAGTATTGCGTCCTCATCAACCAGCTTGGAGGCAAAAAGGTGGGCCAGACGGGAACGGAAGAATGCGAGTCTGGATGTAGTGTTTCAGTAACTGATAGGTAGTGCATAAACTGATCATTACCGTTCAGGTTTGACCGCGGCATTAGCACCTATGACATCTTGCGATTGATTATCCACAGGCATTGCGTCTTGTGCAGCCTCCTCGATATCCTTTGCTTTTTGTTCCTGTAGTCGTTTGCTAGCTTGGTTTTCGTTTTCAACGGACTCCTCGTCAAGAATATCTTCCTCGTCGTCACTTTCATCATCACTTTCATCTTCCTCGTCCCCTGTCCTCTTGCCTGCTGATGCACCATTGTTTAGCTTGCGTTTCTTACGTCGCTGCCGCTTCAGAACTTCTTTGAATAGCGCGAATTGGAGGATCTCTTCCGCAGCGAGGGCATCTTTCTGTTGGACTATTGGCGACAAACGTGCCTTGGCATGTGCCGTTGAAAGACGGATGAGTGTTTCGAGGGTACGGGCGGTGAGAGGCGACGTCTGTTAACGTTATATGTTAGTTGGAGAGCTTCCGAAAGTCCAACCACGTACTCGTTTCCCATTTTCTTCAGAGTCTTCGTTTCGCAAGCGGGCATATACGCTGATAATCCAGTCCGCAGCACCCTTGGTTAAGACAGGTGGGGGCCGTGCCTTTGCATATTGAATGTATTTTTTGACAAAAGCAATGCTCAGCACCTCCTTCTTCTTCGTAGCGGCCGTAGCGGACCGTGAGACTCGCCCTGATGATGTTGTAGGCATGTCGCCCACCCCTCCGTGTAGTAGAGGATCATATTTCTCGAAAGGTGAGGTTTCTTCAGGGCTGCCTTCACCACTGTGGTCCGGGTGGTCAATCGAGAGGGGTTGATCTAAACTATCTGGAGCTGGAGTACCTGGAGTGTGCGATTCTATATCGGCTTAGAATGTGAAATGAGGATGGCGCTCACCTTCCTCGACGCCGGGTTGTATGTATCGATGCATACGAAGTACGTGTTCCGAAATGCGACGGTCCCGTTCTTCATCAACATCGTCCGTGACAACGAAAAGTAAATCGAACCGCGATAACAGTGAGTCTGGCAGGGCAATGTTTTTGTGCGGATCTTTATGTACATCATACTACAGATCTCATGTCAGTTTATACGACTGGCAAGGGTATAGTTGAACACACCTGTCCGTAGATAGGATTTGCTGCAGCCACGACACTACATCTGGCATTTAAACTAGTGTGGATGCCCGCCTTTGCAATCGTCACCGTCTGCTGCTCCATGACTTCATGGATAGCGACTCGATCGATGTCTGACATTTTGTCAAACTCATCGATACAGACGACACCCCGGTCAGCTAAGACCATGGCACCCGCCTCGAGCCGCCGCTCACCGGTCTCCTTGTCAGTGGTTACCGCTGCCGTCAAACCGACGCCAGAACTACCTCGGCCGGTCGTCGCAATGGCCAAAGGGGCGGTGCTGAGAACGAAACGCAGCATCTGGCTCTTAGCCGTACTAGGATCTCCTACCATGAGAATGTTAATATCTCCACGGATGTGGGTTCCATTGGCCAAATTCTTCTCGGATCCACCTAAAAGAAGCATAAGAATCGCCTGTTTGATTTGCTTGTGACCGTATATAGATGGTGCAAGAGATTGTGAAAGAAGGTGGAATATATCTTTACGCTTTGATAGTTGATTGATAGCGCGGATGTCAGAAGCAGTAAGTGGTGTCTGTGCAATGCCGCCTCCCACTTTAGATGATAGAAGGTTAACGTTGTTTGCTAAAATAATGGTTCTGATCGTGGCGTTAGCACTGCCAAAGCATCCGCTTGAACACTCACTTGAAGGTGCCGCCGGCGCCACCACCCATACTGCGGTATATACCCACAAGCTGAATACGGTCGCCAGGTTTACATCGATCTACGAGATCCTCATCCATGATCACGTCTGTGCTCCTTGGAAGTTGACCTGCGGGGGCGCGTTCAGGCATTTCCTGAATACTTATTCGCTGATGATCTCGGAATGTGCACAAGCCGAATTCGGTCTGTAAAGGATGGCCTTCGTCATCAACCTGGGGTGTAACAGTACTCGTGGGTGGTAATGTTGAAGATGTAGTCGCGTCGCGATACTCGCGCTGATGGAAAAGGGTCGTGGCTGCACAATAGTGCACTGATTTGACCATTTTTGGTCGTACCAGTGAGCATCGCGTGACAATTCCTTCAAGGGATATCATCCGGCTCAGATGGGAAGCTCGTAATGTTCGGGGATTGACATGGTGGTCCCCAAACGAACCGCTGAGGCCCACTTTGTACTCTTTCGCATCCACATCATACTTCTCAGGGTCGGAAACGACTAGCTTGATGACCTGGGTGAGGGCTGCATCGAAGGCAGGGAGAAAATCTATGGGAGACTTGAGCAGGCCATCTGCATACTCGCGATTATAATCGCGCAGGTCGTCGATGTTAACTATGAGTCGCGTTTCGTCCAAGCGCAGCAAGCGTGCAATGTCGTCCTTGTAGCCGGATTCGAGAAACTCTGAGAAAACACGCGTCCGCGACTGTAGCTGCTCGTCGGGCAACACTGGGCCATTGTCAAATAGCGACATAGTGGTAGCGCGTCGAAAAGAAATATTAGCGTGTTTAGTCCGCAACTCCCACGCCTTGGCCCGCGCCTACCGCCCACGTATATTGACACGCGGCTGCATTCTCTGCTTTCCCTCACCATGGCGGCGACACAGGTAAAGCAATTTTTTCTCCAGCTCATGCCCTGCTCTCACGATGGTATCAGCATTACTTGTGGGCTAGCGGCCACTTTCTACTTCTTCTCTCTGCAGTGCGATATCTCCTCGCATACGCCACCTTCAAAAGCGCATCCTACGCCTGGTGGTATAAAAGTCGGTATTTCTTCGGCTGGTCAGAAAGTCCCTTGCTGAAACTTCTTGGTTGTTTGTTTTTCGATAAAAAGCGGGCTTCTTTGGGGCGCTTGTCAGTTATGCAATCGTCTGCTAGTAGGTCGAAAACTATCAACTTTATCGTCGAGAGACTAATACGCATTTCGCAGTAAGGCCTTAGGTGTACGATTTCATGTCCTTAGTTCCGCTTGTGAATTGATTCACTTTCTAGACACCAACTCCCAATGCGGGTTTTGTTCACAGAGCATTAGCCGACGAGGTATGTCACAATATAATCATACGATGGTAAACTTCTATGCTTACGCCAACCCATAGAATGTCCAGTACTTCCTCCTTGCATTGTTTTGGTGGTTCTCGAAACCTATTCCTAGTGGGTGTACATCCCATCCAGTCCTTGTAGATTGTTCACACATCGACGACAGTTGCACTTCTACCCTATGTGGTTTTCTCACTCTTCCACGCGCTCACTTTCATGCGCACTACTGTACTTCCCAGGGTTCTTCCTCCACCGCCTCCGCCACCAGGAACAGCGGCAGGCGCACCGCAACAGTCTAGTATAGCGAAAGGCATCCAGAGCTGGGTCAAAGGTACGTCAGCCGCAGTCCTGGATTGTCTATCTCAGACATTGATTTTCTGCAGCGAACTATGATGGTGCCATGCGGGTCACGGCGCTGGCCGAGCTCATCATCCTGATCCGTGTCGTCCTCGGGGCTCTGACCCTCCAAAACTCCTTGCTAACTCCCATCATTTATGCTCACTTTGTGAGACAACGTTACTACCACTCTGTGTTCACTCGCGAAGCACTGGTCAAAGTAAATGGGATGATTGACGGCTACGTATCAAGTCCATCATCGCCGCCTGTTGTCAATCAAGTCTGGGTCGCATTCAAGCGTGGGGTTGGAGCTTGGGCCGGGAGTGCCATCGCTCCTCAGCCTGCGGCGGGGACTTCAGGCAGAAGGTCGTCAACCTAAAGAGATGAGAAGTAGCAAACGTATAATGTTCGGACATCAAACTTGCCGGCATGATGGTGGTATATATAGTGCAGGCTCTTTCTCCGTTATGAAAAACTGTCTGCAGTGTGCTGTTTTGCATGTCGTCTATTAATATTACTTGTCGCTCGCATCCATTTACACTCAAGTCTGCCACCAGGATGACGGGATTGCTCAGCATGTCCCTACATGATGCTGGTTGTCGCCTACATACACGTGTCTAATGTGAAGGGTGCATTGTCCGTATTGAGACTAATCATACCAAGCAGACTTTTTCCCTGAGTAATGGTGAGCCGTGTTCAACCCGGTCTGATGACTTGAAATGAAATGAGACGTCATTAAATATGTGAAGTTGAAGTTGATGGCATTTACATACGTGAAGTTGCAGTCATTTCAGGGCAATTACTTCCTCCCCCTTGAAGTCGCCTGGAATTTCCGTTTCTTCTGATGACGTTTAATTATTGCCGAGCCATCCGACTCTCGCTTCCGCTTATTTGGCCCCTGTGGCTCTCGGGGGGACTTGATTTCGCTCCCTGCCTCTGACGAAGCCTGGCGAAGCTTTTCGTACAAATCATATTTAAAGCCAACACATTGGATGCCGAGGTAGCTCGCTACCACTTCTCGATTTTGGTATCGCTCCCGCATCAACTTGAGGCGTTCCGTGGTGGGGGAATGGCCAATGATTGTAGAACGGACAACCTGTTCCACAACCTGTATTTTAATTCAATCCAGGGGAGTCAGTGTGACATGTTATTGATTTCATATTTAGCTACCTGTTTGGGCCACTGAGAAAAGGTTTCCCAAGGGGCGTCGCAAATAAGGAAAGCTTGGTAAGTACCAATGTAGTACCAATCTTGCTCCTTTTGGTAGAATGCTTCGAATGGTGTGTCGAGTTGGAAGGAACTGTTTTTCACCCATACTCCTTGTCCAAAACGCTCACCATCCTTCAACCCATGCTGTGGGTAGAGTAAGTATCCATGTTGATTATCGCCGAAGAGGATGTCTGTGTGCATGAACGTCCGCCGTCTCAGACCTTTGATACTGCTCAAGATTGGATATTAATAAACACTTCCGGTACGACAGGGACATACCCGGCTCTGGTTTCCTGACAAGCGAGTCGGGTGGCCCGGAGAAAAATGAGTATTTATGGAGGATCAACTACGAGCATGTGCCAAACCTTCGATAAACGAGCTATCGTGGTTCCTAAAGTCTTTCCAATAGGTTTAAGGTCGGCAAAAGGATGATCTTCTACCACAGGAAGTCGATTTAAGGCGGCAGAAATTGTTTCTTTCGTCACCCTTTGGATCTTCACTTTGTGTAAGTAACGCAAAAATGAAACCGAAAGTAGTAGAAGGTACCTCCGAATCAGGAACCTCCCGTTGTCGAGATCCTGAGGAAGCTGTAAGCGACTGGGCGGTACGCAGGGCCTCACATTCCTGAGTCCCATGTGGTCTAGCGTTTTCAAGCAGAAGTCATTTTGAATCGCACCTGTTTAGCTTCCTCCAACTCGGTCGCCAGCCTCTGGCAATTAGATTCGGCTTTTTCAAAATCAGACTTAACAGTCTGGACACGAGTTCTGTATTTTCCTAACTTCAAAAGAAATGTCGTTTGAGAGAGCGTCACTACTGAACCATGCGAAGAGAAATATCACAGAATCATTGAATTTAGATGTTTTCGTCTCTAACATCGTCTTGAGGGTGTCGACCTCCTCCTTAAATAGCTCGCATTGTTTAAGGGCTTTCTCTAATGCAGCCTCAGCATCGATCTCCCGTTGTTCGTGTTTTGTTGACTTTCCCTCATCTGCTTTCTGTGGAAGCTTAAGATGTTCTGTTGATTCTAGCCTCCAAACAAAGTATTACGCACATGAGTTCGAAGTTCGTTTAATTCCACTTCCAATGCCTTCTGTTTTATTAGCGCATCCTTCGCGCGGGTTTTGTATCGTGCACACTTGTCCAAAGAAGCTAGTTCACCCTAATAGTACATGTGCTTATTAAACTTCGATAATGTGACAATGCCTAAACTCGTACCGCTTTAGCCGCTGTTATTTCTTGTTCCTTAGACTTGAGGAGCTCTGTGACCAGTAAGACTTTAAGCTCTTCGTCTTGCTTCTTCTGCATGGCAGAACAACACAGTTTAAAAACCCCATTTTGTACTGTCGCCTTTTCCGCGGCGGAGCTACAAGGCAATTACGAATAAAGCTCGCGCGTTACATCACTGTGACATGAGGCGTTCGTGACGTCATCATCGTCACTCTATGGCTTGACTCCTTATAAGCCTGTCTACGATTGAGCGCCATTAATGCAGTGATGCCTTCCATAACCTCGTCTGTAAATGAACTATGTAACTCTGTCGTCTCAATATTCTTCGGCCTCTATCCCTCGTTTCTAGCAGTGTTCAACGCCATCCTAGCTTTAGGCCGAGACATCGTCGGCGCCGTGGTGAATCTTTGCCAATCGGTCTTTAAGGCGACTGTGGGGATCACAGGAGGTGTCGTTGAGTTAATATGGGGTGAGTCGTTAGTTGCAGGCTTGCTGCAATCATGTCTGACTGGTCCGTTTAGCAAATATCTTCGCCATTGCAGTTTGTGCGGGTGGCTATTACCTGTACACAGCATATGTGCAGAAGCGTCCCACAAGAGGAAAAAAGAGGGCCTGAGGATAAAGCAGTCCTGACACCATGGACACCGTGTATGGAAACGCTGCATATGTACAAAGTACTACAGGAATATAGCTAGCCGTACATATCCAACGTTCGCTGGTCAGTGGAACTGAGGAATCCTCAGATTTCCGATAACTTTGGCCACTTCTCTGCCACTGGAAGTTGCCGAGTTCGATTCTACATTGTTAGTACGACCGCGCTGTAAAGTTTTGGACGTGGCCCCTGGCAACGCGAATTCTGCAGACGCCACCCTGACGTGTCATTTGTTTCGTCGATGGCACCAAGCTCCATCATCAGTACTGCAGTCTGCGCACAAGCATGAGGTACGCTGGGCTACCACAAGATCTAATCAATGCTGTCACCCATAATCTCCACGAGGATCATGACCCCATGGTTTCTCGCGTCTTCACTGTTTTGCCGTTCATGGCTGAACTCCTCGAGCCAACGTCTTCTCCTTCGGTGGGTAACTTTTGTTGTGGACTAAGATGACAGCGAGCGACTGGTTCAATTTTACTCAGTTCTCATCTTGTCAACTGGTTTAAAGAGTTCAAGGTGCACTTGCGTGCGGTCCATCAGGCGTACTAGACAACAGATCAAAGACTCCCTGTGCTATTACGCTCCGCAAGCTGCAGAGCCTAGAACTACGCAACCTGGATTGGGATATATGGACAATAGATCTCATCCCATATCTTCGCTGGGTACTCTGCTACCCTCGATTGTGTTCCTAACACTCAATTTGGGTTGCGTTCGATGCATGGTCGACATCTTTCTCACCTGAGTTTAGATTTTCGGTGGGAGGGCAATTGCCGTGTATATGTTGACTGGCTTCTTGGGCCTCGCTTGCCTTCGAAGGAATTGGACATCCAGACGTCGGTGCGGAGACCATCGATGATGAAAAACGATGATGAAAATGCTCGGGTTTCGAATTCGAATAGATTGTCCTACTTGAGAGATTCAGTATTACCAGAACCAGGTTGGGAATATGGAGTTCATTTCGAATGTCAGATTCCTATATTTGATGGGCATCGATATGCCAGAGTACGGCACGGACTCTTTCATAATACCCTGGCTTCTACGTTTCCTTGCCAATATTGACACTTCTAATCAATTAGAATAGATCCAACTCGACGTGATAATCAACGGTTCTGAGTTTAGGCCAGCGAACAAGTGCGCAGCTTGGGGCCAAGTTGACTGCGTTCTTGCGGGAAACCAGTTCAAGTTTCAACAATTGCAGAAGCTGAATATCGATCTTTGGTCCTCAAAGAAAGATGATGACGAGGGTGAGGAAGTCATGTTTGGTGAGATTAGTCAGAGTATGGTAGCCATGGTAGAGCGAGGTGTTGCTCAGTGCAAAGATTGGTGGCATTCAATTTATGTTTACTTTGAACGACATCAATCTTACTCGGCCATTAATATACAAATGCACCAACCTCTACTCTTACAAGTCTGCATTTCTCAGGCTAGGCTCGATCCACTCTAGCCCCAGCACCTCAAACACAGCGTGTTCGCTTGTCGGGTAAAACGCTTTCGTGTCTCTGCGGCGCGTTCTGGGAAACATAATCAGCCTTGCCAAGTGTAATGGCAGTGATCTCAACGCACATTCCAGAACTATCGAACTTCAGGCCCCTAGAGACGAAGTATTATGTTCATCAGACAGATATGAGGCGTCGAGACATACATTTTTTGCTTTGCCCATAACCTCAGATCGCGTTCAAACATGGTAGAACCGGTCCTACGTGTGATGTAAAAGCCCGCAGGATAGTACTCGGAACGCTAAAGCATACCATCCTACAACCGCTGTCCAGTAAGTCTCAATCGGTGAACATATCAAATCCACACGGCGGTGTAAGCGTGGAGGGGTCGACTCGTTTGTAGGTAAGCGGAAGATTACAAGGGATTTGTCGAGTGTGTCCCAATGAGGTCGGTCTGGTCTGGAAGCTCCAACAGGGGCATGCAACGGATTAGATGAGCGGAACGAGGAAAGATCTAATATAAATCAGTGTGTAAGATGCTTTGATCATCGCTTGGACTAACGGAGGATATGTGTAATTAGCCCTAACGACAACAATGTCAATTGATATCGTAAGAACTGCTGGGACGATTAGCATACCTTTCTTTTGCAGCTGCTCCACTAATTTCTTGCATAGACCACGGTCCTTTCCACTTTGCGCATGTGTAAATATAATATCAACGTCGTTACATTGAGCTTTGCCCCGTCTGTATCTTGTAACATATAAATATAAGGAGCCTAGGATGATCGCATCGGCAAATAAAAGGGCATACCCTCCGCAAATGGTATGTGTACAACCCGGTTCGATAATTTCAAGCTCTTGGGATACAATGTGGGCTATCTCTTCCACCTCATCGCGAGTGATGCTGCATCAATAGATGGATCGTGAGGAGGCACAGACAAGAAGGGGCAAAAGGCGCACGTCACACTCAAGTCTTCTCTCAATTCTAACATAGTCCTGATTCCAGCAGTTTGGCCCTCTTGCCTAGGGTCTACTTCAGTTTGTCCGAGTTCAGCACCATATCTTCGGTCCAAATCTTCCAACGCTCTGCATCCTTCATCATAGAGCTTGCGAGCGATGTGAGGTCCAATCCCATGTATACGTGCAAATTCTGTCAAGCAGCGATATCGACTTGAGTTTAAGACTCGAGCTGAGTGCATATTCAGAAGCCAAATGCGCATAGAAGCCTGGAAATCATACTAGTCTCAGAGATGTGGTTGGAAGATGTGTATTCATCAATCTAGACCGTTATAAAAATGAAGGTATCGCGATGGTAAGGAATGAGATGATACCATTGCGAGAAGTTTTGGGCCTAGATAAGGAAGATGGGCGACTTGCTTGGATGATTTAATGGGAAACGGATAAGCTATACTTTTGTGTAAGAAAATCCGTTTGGTCCATAATATATGTTGCACCTTTTATGGCCTTTTCGTGGTGTAAGATGAATGAACTTCAAGTGGTGGATCACCTACTGCCATAGATCTCGAATAGCTCATAGCACTTCTCTCATCACCATCGAGAGCCCTTGCGTTACGTATGGCGTCCAGCTGCACCAGCATTGCTTGATTCAAACAGACCAAGGGAGAAGCACGTTGTACAGCGAAGCGAGACATGTAGGAGAGATTTTTCGGTGAAGGGGGTGGTGGACTGGATACTGCGCGGGACTGGGACACCTGATCGCCATGATCCGGACAGTGCTCTGTAGTACAATGTTCAAGGGCACAGATGGCAACGTATTCTCCACACGGTAAACGTTTCTGACTAGCTACGGACTGAGTGATCCAGGCCGGCGTAACGATGGCCTTCTGTTGCTGGGCTACACTAAGAGAAGAGCAGCCAAATATTCGAATGGCATAACGTACTGCAATCTCCCACTTGACATGTCGCTCAAGTCGTCTGCGCATTGATATACGCGTAACAATTACGTCTGCCTGATCAATGTTGGATTGAAGGTCAGCACCATTGGACTCTGCTAATGAATATAAGAGGTCAAGCTCTGTAGATCCTAGTTTGCTTTGGATAATATGCACGACGAGTCCCGAGAATATTCCCTGTCCAGTGTGAGGTCGTTTGGCGGGGTAATCATCCGAAGAAGACGAATGTGAAGACGAGGACCTCTTCATTGTTTGAACGCGTCCAGTGCACGTGACCCGCCCATAAGTGTACATCCAGATCGATGTCACGCATCCCACTTCCTGCTCACCCGAGCCCCGGTGCAAGGAATACATTGCCAGTCCCGTTTCCAGACTCCAGGTCTACCTCTCCATCACCCATACCACGGCACCAAACCCATCAATCAATGAGTACCATATCTGGCCATACGGGTCAAGGCTCTATAGCTGAGACCAGACGCAAGCAGAGCAAGAGAGATGAGGTAAACCGACAGTTCACACACTTTTTATCATTTCTTGGCGA
Organism: Ramaria cf. rubripermanens; assembly: GCA_003316465.1. NCBI lineage: Eukaryota > Fungi > Basidiomycota > Agaricomycetes > Gomphales > Gomphaceae > Ramaria > Ramaria cf. rubripermanens. Next base: position 28,179 of record QFFB01005228.1, read on the forward strand.
TTTGGATTTGATGTCAATTTCTTATTTTATTTTATTTTTCTTGAACACAGGCGATCCGGAAGAAGATTGAGTCAGAGCTCTCTCGCAAACGTACGATATCCACGACTGGCGGCTTTCGCGGCCAAAAAGGTCGTAAACCGGCAGTTGCTAGAGGCACTGTTGCAGCCCTCAAGCCTAGTCCTGCCTTGACTGTTCCGGAGACTATCAGTGTGTCCGATGCCAGTCAGCTCTGCGCCGCCAAGCGAACCGACTGTGTCCTGGTCGTTGACGAAGAGGAAGGTCTTTGCGGCATTTTTACTGCCAAGGACCTTGCCTACCGGGTGCGTCTTATCTCTGACTGCAAGGTTGTCATCTGAGCAGATAGCGTTAGGTCACGTCTGAAGGCCTTGATCCCCGCGCGACTCCCGTGAGTGCCATTATGACCCGCAATCCTATGGTCACTCGGGACACGACGAGCGCGACTGAAGCCCTTCAGCTCATGGTTCAGCGGCATTTCAGACATCTCGTACGTCCCCCTATAATTTAAAAGCGTCAAATGTCAAACTGTGTTCAGCCGGTCTGTAATGAAGACGGTAACGTCGTCGGCCTGTTGGACATCACCAAAGTGTTCCACGAAGCTCTCGCGAAAGTGGAACGTAGTTCATCCGCCTCGCAGAAGCTCTACAGCGCGCTTGAAGGGGTGCAATCTGAGTTAGGCAGTGGCCTTGGAGCAAACCCTCAAGCTGCTGCGATGCTCGCTTATGTGGATGCTCTACGCGAAAAAACTGCTTTGCCCGATCTTACTACTGTTATGGACTCGCGAACGCAGCCTGCTACCGTTGGGCCGAGGACTACCGTACGAGACGCGGCTCGCCTTATGAAAGAGTACAAAACGACTGCGGTGTGTGTAATGGAAGGTGGAACACACACGCAAGGACAGTCTGCCGGCCCTGCTCGGATCGCTGGAATTTTTACGAGCAAAGATGTTGTGTTGAGAGTCATTGCAGCTGGATTGGAGCCGGCAAGGTGTAGCGTTGTGAGGGTTATGACACCACATCCTGATGTGGCGCCTCCAACAATGAGTGTCCAGGACGCGCTGAAAAAAATGCATTGTGGGTCGATAATGGTTTTATTTTAAATCGACTTACGCTGTTATCAATTCATAGCAGGACATTATCTTAATCTGCCCGTTGTGGAAGCGGACGGAAGACTCGTAGCTATTGTTGATGTGTTGAAATTAACATATGCGACGTTGGAGCAAGTGAGTACTGGTCATGATCAGCTTATTATACTCTAACCACATGTCCTGTCAGATGGACGCCATCAGTAGTGCGGATGGCGGCGGCGATGCAGAGGGAGGACCAATGTGGGGTCGTTTCTTTGATTCGATCGGTGCTCCAGAAGACACGGAATCTGCCATCTCTGGCTCCCATGTTCCTCTGGACCCAAACACACCCTCACGTTTCGCGAACTCACTTGGGGTAGGGGGCTCTCCCCACTCCGAAGTGCACCCTAACGACTCGGCGTCTGTTGTCGACGATGATCGCGTCTCAGGCATTGAAAACCTCCCGACAGCCCCAGAAACCAATGCGCAGGGTGCTTCATCGATTGGTGGCGCTACACGATCTCAAGCTCCAACTGTGCCCGTTGATGACGGGACGTATGTGTTCAAATTCCGGACACCGGGTGGACGCACACATCGTTTCCAGGCGCGAAACGATAACATCGAGAACTTACACGAGATTGTCGCTGGCAAGCTCGCTACCGACCCCTTCTTTACCGAATGGAACTCCACTGAAGAGACACCGCGACCGGACCCGCTCGATTTTCAGTTGCAGTATACTGACGCAGATGGTGATATAGTTGTTATGTCGTCTGACAGCGACGTAACGGACGCAGTCAAGATCGCGAGGGACGTGCGTGCGGATCGTGTGGTGCTTGTGATTCAGGGTGGGAAAGGATGGGATGAAGCAGGTGCATCACACGGTGAAGCCAAAGCGAAGGAAGCTTCGGAAGTAGCGTTGAAGGAGACGAAGGAACTCGAGCAGGCAGAACTGGCGCAGCCGTCGGAACCTGCGACCCTCCCACCACCGGCGAAGGGACAAGTACCAGTCACTAGCACGGATGAGATTTTTGGCATTCCGCGGGATATGGTGTTGCCCGCGAGCATAGGCGTATTGGCGGTTGTCATCATCGGAATTTTTACTATCTCAAGGTTAAGCCAGGATTAAGGAAGTCATCGGACGGTGCTTTGGAATTAGAGGATACAATTAATTCATGAATACACATGTCTCAATGATTTAAAGGTACCGCGCGACTCGTGAACTGAAGCGTCCGCAACGTGTCCAAGACTCGTACCCAGCCTGTCTACTATGTGCTAAGGTTACGTCGTTAGACAGATTGCGAGATCCGCCAGTCTGTCTGACAACATAGCCTTAGCACACCGTAGACAGGTTGGTTACGAGTCTATCTGGACATGAGGGTATAACTTAGTTTTTGTTACACAAGCTTCGGTACGGGTAATTGATCGGGAGTTTAACCTCCTGTTAATGTATCAGGTGTTTAATGTGTCTTAGTAAGTCAAATGCATTTGGGGAAGTCCCTCTCAGTAATACTGTACATCTTTATATATAATATTAGTGGTTTGTTCCTGTGCCCTTGTTTTCCCTGTGTCCGCGTATCCCCCGTGTCCGCGTATCCCCCATGTCCGCGTATCCCCCGTGTCCGCGTATCCCCCGTGTCCGCGTATCCCCCGTGTCCGCGTATCCCCCGTGTCCGCGTATCCCCCGTGTCCTATCCCCCGTGTCCGCGTATCCCCCGTGTCCGCGTATCCCCCGTGTCCGCGTATCCCCCGTGTCCGCGTATCCCCCGTGTCCGCGTATCCCCCGTGTCCGCGTATCCCCCGTGTCTGTGTCCCTGTATCCCCCGTGTCCACTTGTCCACATATCTATGTATCCCTTGTGTCTATGTATCCCATGTCTATGTATTTATGTATCCCCTGTCTATGTAATTATGTATCCCCCATGCCTACATACAATATAATCCAGTGTTCCCACATGTATCCACAAGCTCAGCTATGAGTGAAAAATATAATTGCACACGTAAGGATTGAACAAGCAACATAAGGTAACACCCTACAACCTTACCTACTAAACCACCAGTCTTACCAGCTTTTGCCCAGATTGCTTATTAGCCCTATTTTCAATATCCCAGCAGATGCCTGGATAATGGGGGTAAACAAATTCATAATTTGGGTCAAATCCACCTGGACTGGATAAGGGATTGAGGCTCTAAAGTCAAAAAAAAAAAGCATAGATTGTGATTACCCCTATATAGGCATTTGCAAGGGTCCTAGTTACACTGGCATTGCAAGCTGTGAAATGTACACTACAGAGTGATTTGCTCACATGTGAGCTGGCACCAATGTCATTGCTTGAGATTGTCATAATCAGTAATATACAGGGTGGTTGTCTTGTAGGTTATTCTGCAATACAATGTACTAATACAATGAAAATTTGTCAAAGTTCCTCTCAATAAATTGACTAACCAGAGGCCCAGGTTTCAGCTGAGCCAACCAAAGCCTTTTTCCAGGGCAGCCAAGTCCTATTATCTAGTTTAGAAAGGTGTGGAATTCAGCTACAAGAGAGCTTATTATAAAGCTGCAACTGCACTAAGATGTTCATGATCACTACAGGTTTTCAGTACAAGGCAACTAGATAAAATTTTTTTATAAGATCTTACTTATGTAAGCTCCCTTTACTGATTTTCAGTCCTTTTTGACCTGATTTTGTAGTGCCTAATGACCTGAAAATTAGCTCCAGTTCTTCCTGCAGTAAAGAATGCTTACCTGCCTGGTCCTCTGCCACTACAGGTTCTAGATCACAGGATAATTACACAGATGTGTTAAGACTGAGGCCTTGGTACAGGACCTTGGGGCAAGCTCATTCCAAGCTCGGACCAAGGATTGTAGGGGTAAGGGCTTGGCTTCAGCTTATGTGCTGGGCCATCCACTATTGCATGTGCCCTTGATTTCTGACTGAAGAGTGAGGTACATACAAACAGGACTTATATACAAGTGATGGGGAATAGGATCATGAAGGGGTTATGAGCAACTCTGTGCAGTAGTTCAGAAAATTGAGGTAGCTAAATTAATTAACCCCTCAGTGACTGTCAAGCACTGAGTATATTTGAAAGAAACTACCTAAATTAATTAACTACAAGGTAATTAGTACAGAAAATAGAGAAATTATAGTGGGCTCACCCCCTCAGTGACTGTCAAGCACTGAGGAGGAAGGGTCTATGCGAGTATGTGTCTTACCCGCATATACTGCCCATCCGGCGCCTAAGCGCCCATATTCGTCCGGCGACCGAACTGTCGGTTAGAGCCGAACTATAGGTACACATGACATAGTGATACAGAAAATCAGTAGATCTCGCAAATCAGGCGAGATAAAAATACAGAAAAATCTCAGAAAAATCATTTGAACCTCTCTTGAATATCCTATCAAGAAAAATCCTCCGAAAACGATCTTGATTATATATTATGCTTGATTCTGAGGGTATGATGCATATATGCACCCAACAGATCAGACATAACTAAACTAGGGGATTCAGACAAGGTTCAGGGAAAGATAAGAATGGAGTTCAGAGAAGATGGATATAGTAACAGGGGTTGGGCTTGGGCTCAGAATACTTTGGAGAGGGCTCAGATAAGGTCAGATTAGAGTTTGGACTTGAGATAGGGGTTAATTGCCAGATAAGGATACTGGAGATCCACAGGGGAATGGATCATAACAAGATCTGGTACTTACATGTCTACTATGTAATCCTAGAATCTATACAAACTGGTTCTGGGTTAATTGTGATATTGCCCAGAGTTATGTGATGTTAGATCCCTGAGATCTAATACTGAGACTCCAAACCTTCGGACCTCTGAACCCTAAAGTTACTATTATATTCCATTCTAGTTCTTGTTGTTTGCCCCTTAAAGTATAATCCTCATTCATGACCCAAAGTAGAATACTTGTACCTTGCTTGATCTGAACCTCTGACCCTATTCCAAACTCTGATTATTATTCAACTCTTATATCTTTCTTGTTCTATGTTTATGTCTTTCTTGTTACACATTCTTAGGGTACAATTAGGATACAAGGTATTGATAATCCTCCAATCTTGTATCCATCCTTTAGTTTGAATATCGACTTATTTCCCCATTACCAACCTCCAGTCTTCTCACATCACTATCTTCATAGTTAGATACCATTAGTGATACCTCCTAGTCCAAACCTCTGGACAACCTCTGACACTCTGATCCCTGAACTTAGGGACTGAACAATAGTAGGTGGTGCAACCCATAAGTTGAAGCCAAGTCCCTACCCCCCTCGTATTGCTTCAAAGTCCGACCTCTGAGTCTCTGACCTCCGAAGTTCCGGGTAACATCCATGAACTTAACATGTGATGACTCAAGATGAAAGCAGACAGCTGATATCCTCAGCTAAGTGAACTGAGACACTGATGGGCAAACTATAGTGCCAACCAATTTTGGTACCCTGGAGGTGCTGTGCAGAAATCATGAGCAAGAGAAGGGCACTTTTGTAATCATATCAGAACAGTGGATCTTTACCATATACTGGTAACAGTAGGACATATGCAGGGACTGTAGAACATACCACTACTTCATCTTTCCAACAATTCCATAACCTGCAGAATCAGCTCCTAAATGCATGGACATACAGATACATTCATTTTTCAGTGTGCTCAAAAGAATCATATTGCTATCATCACTCAGCCACACACTTATGAGACCCACTATGCCTAGCACTTGTAGAGTCGTGCATATGTGACCTCCCAACCTATGACAGCTCCTGGCAGTCATACAAGGGTTGGGGTTATTGGGTGTGTCATGAATTAGTTTATTTCACCACAATGCTGAGCACCTAAGTGGAATCAATTCCTCAAGTGTTTCATTGAACATCCAGCACATCCTCATATCTCAAACTGAGCCATTGTGAGGGCAACCTAAGCAGATGCTCTACATTCAAGTGGTGCACTGGCAAAGGGGGCACCCTAAGTGAAAACTCTGAGGATGTCTTTGCCCACTAGCTAACAACTATATACCTCAGGCATAGTAACTCTGAACCTCCAAAGTTTGAATGACATAAGCAACAGGGGTGCTGAAGTATGGATAAGGGCAGGGTAATGTCTGTAGAAGGCCATAGAGGGTGTCTGCAAAGGTATGAGACAAGAGGGTGTCTGCAAAGGTATGAGACAAGAGGGTGTCTGCAAAGGTATGAGACAAGAGGGTGTCTGCAAAGGTATGAGACAAGAGGGTGTCTGCCAAAGTTGATTATGGGGGTATATGGTGTAGAGAGGAGTTTGGTAAGACTACACATGTGTTTCACAAAGCACTTTGCAAAGTGAAGTGTAAGTTCCCCTCATATCCATCATCTCCACAATCACCAATGTTCTTCACTGCTAACATCACTTGTGCATCTACCCTATCACTCCCCATGCAGATGCCACTAATTATTTGGGCTCCATCACCTGCCTGCATCAGGCAACAATCTAGCAGGACTAGCACCAGTAGCATGGATAGGGAAAACATTGATACCCATAAACTCTTCTTCAATCCTAACCCAGGACAGGTTGGGTTGCCAGTGCATTACATCTCCAATGCACATGACAACAAGCAAAGTGTGGAGATTCAGATAGTGGAAAGTGGCTTCAGCTACCCTTCTTATGACCCTTATCATTGCAACCATTCCCTACATCCTTCTCAACCATCCAATCCCACACCATTCTGATCTAAAGGTCAGGTATTGCCTCAGAGGCTGTACACTTGGAGTATGGAAGTGTGGTTCCAGGTTGTCAGTTGCTTCAGGGGTTAGGTAATGACTTGTTATTGTTTCTTGACTTGTTATTGTTTCTTGACTTGTTATTGTTTCTTGACTTGTTATTGTTTCTTGACTTGTTATTGTTTCTTGACTTGTTATTGTTTCTTGACTTGTTATTGTTTCTTGACTCGTTATTTTTCTCTGCAACTCATTATTATTCTTTGTGACTCATAGTTGTTCTCCATGACTCATAGTTTCCCCCTATGACTCATTTCCCCCTTTTGTACCATACTTGACTTGTTCTGACTCATACCCATTAATACCTTATGGCTCACCCCCATTCTCCAAGTAGTTAAATAGTAAGCTATGTATTTCACTAGTTTGGTTATCACATATGTTATGCCATCTCTTGTGCCTTAAGCACTTGAGGATACCTCACTCACCTCAACTCTCTTCTCTCAATACTTTTCTTTGAGGCTTGTCTACTTCAGACTTGTCCTATCTCTACTCTCTGTCTCCAATCTTCTGTGACCAACAAGGACAGGCACCCTTTTTAGTGCAGGGTCTTTCATAATTGAGATCTTACACCCAGTGTGAATGGCTCTGATAGGATGCACTTATATGGGCTAATGGTATCATAGGAGGATATTCATAGGGTCTATGTACTACAAGATAGGAATGTATAAAATACATATTACAAAACTACTAGTTCTAATATATATAAATATTGTAATGTTATACCTTTGAAACAACATCAATGAGTGTAAAATTTCTGTATGAGTACATTCATCTCAGATGAAAAGATATCTCAAATGATAATATGAGGGGTTGGAGATAGATAGACAGCTGGGATATACAGAATAGGTATGTAAGTAAAGTTTTGTCAAGATTGGAATTTAGGGCAAAGATAGAATGTCAGTGTAATTCCGACATGGGCCTACAGTCGCAGCGAATAGCCCAAGAGTAGTACATGATGAATTGCGCATGTCCTTGAGGAAAGGTCACCCCAGTTCAGGTGTTCCTTTTGCTGATCTGAACACTCCTGTGAAGTGCTGCGAATAGCGGTCTCAGTGATGCCCCCAAAGGGGGTGTAGCGAGTAAGATCAAAGGTTTGAGCTCACCGTTAGGCATAACTACCAATAAGGGAGTAGGTCATTGCACTCAAGGTTTTTTTCTACTAGTAAGAAGGCAAATAATGAGGTAGACGTATGATAATTGAACTAGGGAATTATACATGTGGAATTGAAGTACTTATAATAAAGAGCAAATGCAAGGGGGATGGATTGAGAGGGGTGAGAACACCATGGAGTTAGAGCATGGATTATGATGTGGAGTCAGGGTCAAACAACCTTTATAGGGCACGGGGATGGATGGGGTCTAGGAGTGAAACTCATTGGTTAGACTGGGCTGCTGCTTGTCCTTGGTGACCTTGCATGCCACAAGGGGACTGCGAATGATGCGAAACGAGGGTGAAGTATTGTGGTACAATGGCGAAGATCATGTTCAGTGACCAGCGAATAGGGGTGAGATCAACTGAGGCCTTGTTACTATCGGCATGATGGAAGGACGCTAAAGAGATCGACGGAATTCACTGAACTTGGGGTGTGGAAAACAGCAGTCATGACAAGTTTGACCTTGGTGGACTTTTTTGCTTCATACTATTTAGTTCCCTCTCATTCACACACCTTCAACCATGGAAATAACAATTGATCTTACTACAGACACTAAGTGGCACCCTATGAATAGATTAGCCAAGGTTAATGGTATCCTATTGTCAAGATTAGAATTTAGGGCAAAGATGGAATGTCAGTGTAATTCCGACATGGGCCTACAGTCACAGCGAATAACCCAAGAGTAGTACACAATGAATCACACACATCCTTGAGGAAAGGTCACCCCAGTTCAGGTGTTCCTTTCGCTGATCCAAACACTCCTGCAAAGTGCTGCGAATAGCGGTCTTGGCAATGCCCCCAAAGGGGGCATAGCGAGTAAGATCAAAGGTTTGAGCTCACCATTAGACACAACTACCGATGAGGGAGTAGGTCGTTGCACTAAGGTTTGTTCTATGAGTGAGGACTCTAGTAATGGGGTAGATGTATGATAATCAAACTAGAGAATTATACAGGTGGAATCGAAGTACTTATAGTAAAGAGTGAATGCAGGGGGGAATAGATTGAGAGGGGTGAGAACATTGTGAAGCTAGAGTATGGATTCGGACATGGAGTCAGGGTCAAACCACCTTCATGGGGCATGGCGATGGATAGGGTCTTAGAGTGAAACCTGTTGGCTACACTGGACTTCTGCTCGTCCTTGGTGACCCTGCACACTGCAAGGGGACTGTGAATGATGCAAAATGAGGATGAAGTATTGTGGTATAATAGTGAAGAATATGTTTGGTGACTAGCAAATAGAAGTGAGGTAGACTGCAGTGGCCTTGCTGATATCAGTGTGATGGAAACCCACCGGCCAGATTGACATAATTTGCTGAACTTGAGATGTGGAAAACAGCAGTCATGACACCTATCACCAGTGAAGTGCCACATGCTTTATTTCATATGCATGCCAAAATATTAGCAATACCTGACTTTTACAAGGCCCTTCTTCCATCAGCCAAACTATCAGTCAATCAATTTCTCCAGTCCAAACTCCCAAGTGTCACCAGTAACCTGGTAGGCTGCCGGCCAGAACAGGCCTTCCCCTCAAGGACACCCATACAGGAACTGCCATGGCTGATGGAACAACCCATCCCCTCACCACCATTTATTGCCAAACTTGAGCTTGTCTTTGGTTAGAAGTGATTTCAAATGTTGAATGGACAAATTAACTCAATATGTCTAGTAATGAAGAAGCTCTTATCAATCTAATATATAAACGGCCTAGGTGGGTTGTGGGCGCTGCTTAGGCGCCGGCTTATGTGATTATTTACGTAATAATTTTACATCAGCGAGCGCCAGCGAGCATAGCCAGGCCGCTCCACTGG
>QFFB01005231.1:0-26197 GCA_003316465.1 Ramaria cf. rubripermanens
ACAGTCTACCAAACCCAGACCCAGTAAGATTCACTTTTTTATGATATCGAAAGGTTTGATACATGAACCTTGTATATAGGCAAGTCACAGATTTCATGACGGCGACCATGACTGAGATCATGGTGGGTCCCATTTATACACCTTATACATGTTGCTCGTCAATTATAATACTGATTTTCACTCATAAACAACTCAAGACTTCGACCGAGGTTAGTTGCATTCGAAACGCCGACATGTCAAGCGTGATAGCTCATTCACTTGCAGCTTGTGCCCACCACGCGCGTATACGTCTCGACCGAAATCATGAACGAGACCCTCAGCATTGAACACACTATGACTGCTACAGAGCTCATGACGCAGACCAACACGCTCACTGCCACTGCCACTATGGCCAGTTCATCCCCATTAGTTCTGATTACTGAGTCTGACTACTTATGTTTAGACCGACACTGCCACTCAAACCGACATCATGACGCAGATCGACACCATGACCGTTTTGTCCACGATCGTCCGTACCTGATATTGATGCTTCATATATTTGTTTACATTCCGTCGTCTCGTAGATTCAGCCGACCACATACACCAGTGTTTGGGTGTCCACTGAGGTTATTGACAATACCAAAACACTTGAGCACACACAGACACAGGTTATGGTGAGCCTTGATTGACGCATGGTTGATTTTTGATTTATCCATGCGTGCAGACCGACATCATGACCCAGACTCAGGTAAGCCTTTCAGGGTATATCATGCCGGTTGGGTCTTTCTGATGCCATGATGTCGTTTCACTAGAGTGTAACTGCTACCCAAGTATGCCCATCATCCCTGCTGACGATGTCGTGCTTGCTAACCATTCCTACAGACTGCGACGGCAACTCAAACCGACCACGTTACTGATATGGTGACAGTGGTGAGTATTATTAGGACGTGTAGATATTTGACAATTTCAGATGTTTGACTAACACTACTTTCAGACTCAGCCGACGACGTTCACAAGCCTTTGGGTATCAACTGAGGTTATTAACAACACCCAGACAGTCGAGCACACACAGACACAGCTGATGGTGAGTCCTGAGTGTTCTGATGCCACGTATAAGCGTTGGAGCTGATCACTTGCGTAGACCGACGTCATGACCATGACTCAGGTGCGATTTTTTTTATCGAGTTCAGTATAGTTGATAAGTATTGACTGTCGTGGATCTTTTGGTAGAGTGTAACTGCTACTCAGGTAAGTTGCTGTGTCGTCGGAGTTCCAGTGTTTTGCTAAAACATTTGTTTCAAGACCGACACTTCTGTCATGACGGACTTTGTGACCCAAACTGTTGTCTCAACGATGGTTAGTCGGCTACATTGCATTATATATGCTAGTGATTCTAATTTGTACATATAGGTTCAACCCACTACTTTCACTAGCGTCTATGTATCTACCAATGTCATCGACAACACCCAGACTGTGGAGGAGACCAAGACGGAGGTCATGGCAAGTCTTCTGTATCAGTTACTCGCTGATATGATGCTAATATGTGTTACCTGATGATTAGACCGACTCGGTTACCATCGTTCAGACTCACGAGGAGACCCAGACTGCAACTGCTACGCAGATTGAAACTGCTACGCAGACTGAAACTGCGACCAGTACAGCTTTAGAGACCGCGGATGCCACAGCCTTGTCTAACTGCTTGTCTCAGGTTCGTACACCCATTGTCTGCTGACGTCAGGTACTAATGATTCGACAGTGCAAGTCTTCTTGGGGTCTCACCCCGCCATCCTCGTACGGTCAGGGCGGTTATGGCAACTCAATGCCAAGTTCAGGGTCGTGGTCCTCCGGATCGGCTGGAGGTTACGCAATGCCTGCGGCTGCGAGCCCGAAGGCCTCTGGTTACTCCGGTTACTCCGGAAGTAGCTATGGTGCCGGCTACCGTCGCTTGTAAACACAAGTACAGTGGGCCTTCACACTTTTCATGGCCTGGCCTGCCAATTTTTCCTGGGTTTCTATCGAACTTTCGTTCCTCTAGTAGGGGCACATTCATTTAGAAATACAACGAATAGCGCGGAATTAATGCTATTACTATAAGTGTTGTCACTTGCTATCTCTCACGGACATCGTTTTGTGTTTATCCCACACCCTCTCATTACCTTTTTCGCATGGTTTTTGGAGTATAATTTAGGTTACGTAATGCCTGAATTTCATCATTTGGGCTTTTATGTACTAGTGTGGGTATTTTCCAATGCTAAAGGAGTCGACACGTGCGATGCACGCCAGAAGACGGCAGTACAGTATATAGACACAAGCTAGTAAATTACAAAACTGAAATGGTGGAGTATACTTAGATGATTCAAACTACATGACATAACATGGCTAGTCAGTTCGTTCCTTGGACGTGTCCTCCCCCTTGCGACGTGGCTGCATGAATTTCAGACCGGATAAATCAAAGATTGGAACTTCAAATGGGAAATCGACGGCTTTAAGAATAACCGATATGTCTACCCAAAATCCAGCCTGCACATTACATAGCATGTTCAACGTTAAATACTGAAGGTCAGAGGTGGAACTCACCAGTGCCGTGATAAGACCGAAACCGCCAGCCACCTTGAACTCAGTAGCGGCTTGGCTCAGTTGTCCGACACCCGTGTGAACTGATGAAGTGAGTTTTTATTTGTTGTGATGAAACATTTAGGACTAACAGTGAGCAGCGGCCAAGCAGCTGAATGAAATAATCAGTGCTGGTATGGAAGGTCAGCGCTAGGTGCCGCTAGGTGCCCTCTGTGTGTGAAACATAAACACACTGAAGAAAATTATGCAGAAGGGAACATTACTGAAAATCTTTGTGAGTGTGACATGGCGAGTGTGCGGGAAGAGAAACCTCACGTCCGGGTAGCGGCGATGGTATAAATGACACAGAGCACCGCCCAAGTCACAAAGTACAGTCCGATTCCGGCATTATAACTGCGGGTGGCGGCGCCGGCTGCTGTCGCAGTGACTCCCGCGAGACTGGTATCGGTTACGTTGGCTGAGGCAAACCCAGCAGCTACTCTGAAAGTCGGTTGGATCAAGATGCCATAGCTAATCCAGAAACCTCCTTCATAGTACAATCAAAATTGATGAGCTTCGTGAACTGAGAAGAGACGAAACGTATGCAAACCGAACGAGCTGAATATGACCATGGGGAAACTGTTAAACAAGTAGGTCAAATTGGCAAAAAGAGCTGTGATGCTCTGACGTACGTGTTACCCGCAGCCCACTCGAGAATTGCGCCAAGATAAAGGCCGAGGCCTGCACAGCCATAGAATGCCTTATATACAATACCGTTTCAATCGTACCCTACAAGTGCTCACAGGGACTCACGCCAAGTATGGCCAGGCCACTATTCCCATCTGCGCCTTGGAATCCAAGGAGATCCATAGAAAGGGGTGTCTGTGCTAGATGGTGGTTATACCACCAATGTGCCTGCCGTTCTGATCAAAGCATACCTAGCAGGAACGCTGTTACTCCTCTGAGGTCACATTAGCCGAAAGAACAGTTGAAAACATATAATCCCACAAGGGTGCAGCATTGCCGACTCTCCCAGCGATACTTGAGCGACCTGCCGCTTGCTGAGGCTGCAGGTAAAGAGCCTCAAATTGCTGTGGTGTGAGCGTCACAGCTGTCATGGTACGCTTGAGCCCTTCATTGCTCTCCAGGTCAAGCTCGCGATGGGACATGTTCACTTTATCGTTAGACATGAGGAAATGACAAGGTCGTATCAGCACCGCAGATTGGGTGCACGACGTTTTAACAGACAGCCTGAGAAATCCTCGAAGAAAGCTAGAAGCAGCGTGTGCGTGGGGCCACCAGCCTGGGAACAGCCTGAATTACGTTGATCCACATTGGATGTTTGTGTTAAGAATATGAATGTCAAAGGGGCAAAGGGCTGTTTGTGGCTTCACGACGCAGCTCAGGATCAGTAATTGGCCAAGGCGTGACAAAAGCCACAGCTGGTCGAAGTTACAAGAGCCTACGGACATATCGTTTTTGCTGGGACCAGACACGCAGACCAGTCATCAGCTCTTGTTTCGTCAGGATTGCGACAAGCTGCCGTCTCGTCTCCAATAACTTGAGCATGTGACATGTTCGGAAGTTGGCTGGGAGATTACTGGTGAAACATCGAAAGACCCCCGTATCCCAGAAGGCGTAGTAAGCACTAGAAAGATAAGTAATTATGGGACTTGATTGTTGGTTATGTAACTGCCGGCATGAGGTTGCCGCGTCCGTAGTCTTGCTTTAGCAAGGGCTTCTAAGGGTCACTCATAACTCGTCGATTATGCCTTCATTTGAGGTGGACTATAAACCCGCAACTCCGCGGGACAATACTCCCCATTAGCACACTGCACTACCGTCATCAAAACAATAATACGTCGGACTACTTTTCTGATGATGGCCCCCCTCAAACACAAGTTGGCGTTGATCTGTACAACAGACATAGTGGACGTTGAAAATACAATACGTCTAAAAGCAAGGGCTCCCGGCGCCACGGCGCCCTCTAGTACTGCACTACTTTGCGCACACTGATGATCCAGACTGTTGGCGCAGCGGCGGTGACTGGCGTAAGTAATACTGATCTCGCGAGCCACTTCATTCTGAACGCAGCCCATTTTCATATCTTTAGGATCCTTCCATTACGTCTGAGCTTGATGTACGGCCCGCGGCGGTCGGCCAAGGAGGTGCATGCATGTCACCGTTACAACGGCGGCAGAGCCGGGTGCCAGTGGCATAGCAAGCTGGCATCGACGTTCCTCTGGCTCATATTCACCCTGTTAAATATTCTAGCCAATGGCAGATGCTAATGTTGCCCCCCGTCCGTCCTCGGGCTTGTCATGTACTGCCCAGGCTGGCACCACTGTGGAGTATCTGGCTTGTTGCTGTGAGTCTTGTGAGCCATGTGCACCTGCCCAATCTCAGGTTGCGCTATACTATATATTAGAGGAGTACATGTCATATATTTGTCTAAACCCACTCGCTCTGCATTGGTATCATGCCTGTCCGCTCATCACACCCGTCCTCCATTCAAGTTCTTACGCATAGAACCGCAAGCGGCTTCCTGAATGCTGCCTGGCCCTGGCTTTCCAAACGGGAGTCTACCGCGAACACTATTTTTCCATGCGCGCTCCAAATGTTTTCCCTTGAACGCGCCATCAGGGCCATCCCAGGCAGTGTCGAAAGGGAGGTATCACCACTCCCAAGTGGCTCCCAGGCCCATTCCAACGTGCCAACCGTGTCACCGAAGATACCGAGGGAGAGCCCACATGACGGCTATTTGTGGTTCACGTGCTGGTCCAAGTATGAGGGGCGAGCACCCTATCTTGACATCATATTGTCCTGCACAGATGGTTCTTTAGGACCCCGGCCCATATTCCTGTGGTCTAGTTCGACGCCGTCAGAGACCACTCGAGAGCATCTAGACCATCGGATTGTCATGCTGGTAGAATGTCTGGCAGCCACCGTCCCCATTACGCGCGTGTTCTCCGTCTTTGGTCCCATCTCACTCACGAAGTCTTTCTCAAAACAATGGTCACACATCACTCGCGTGACACAGCTGGTAGAACCGCTGTATACTGCCAAGCTGTTATACACAACGAGGGATACACTCGCTGAATGCTCAACTTTGCCGCCGGGTGATTGCATTCGCCCGGGGCGTCCACATGACATATTGAGGATCGGGGAGCTCTGTAAAGAGTTTTCGGAGACGTCAGTCTACTACCCACTCTCGCACGAAGAGGCTATACGAGAGGCGACAGAGCTTATATTCAATCATCAGGTATGGGTCTACGAGACTGATGGGGGTCAAATGGCCACCATCGTGGCGGTTGCTCGTGTCTCACCGAATGTCGCCACGATCACCAAGGTTTACACCTGTGTCGTGCGGAGAAAAAGGGGTTGTGCTGAACGACTGCTCACGAAAGTGGTGTGGGAAATGCTTTACACCTTGAGAAAGCAGTGTGTGGTCCTCTACGTCGGCAACGGAAACCCCGCGGCTAAGGTTTATGGTCGGGTTGGGTTCGTTGGGGTCGAGAGAGAAGATAGGGCAGAAGAGGTAGAAGAATGGTTGGAGGTGGGCTTCAAAGGAACTTGCCGGGGTCACTGGTGATCCGAGCTGCCAACGGAACTGCGAACTTCTCCTTTTCTTACCCTTGGATCGTGACACCTTTAATATTTTGTTACCATAACGTGCCGGGGAGATGCTTTCCATTAGTGTACGATTGCACAGGCCTGAGAGACGAGGTCTGAGCATGGAGCTGCTCAGAGAAGCCAATAAAGTCCCAGAATCCCACCACTGCGCGCGAGCCGATGGTCGAGCTAATTCCTCAGCGAATAGCGAGTACCTTGGGTGGGAGAGCTCACCATGGGAGAAACAACAGCCTTAGGGGTTCACGGCAGACAATTATTGGGCGTCAACCCCTAACTGAGCCACGGTCTCGTGACCGGAAAATTGGGGTGTGCTTGTGCTTTCAGAGAACGTCCCTACCAGTCTTCGAACTTCGTCGAACCTATTGATAAGAGGGGTGCCTCAATCACATTATTTACATAAAGAAGTCGCTTGTCACTTTGACCAAAAATAAGACCAAAGTGGCGTGCTCGTGTTTTATATTGGAATTAGAATCGATTAAGAAAACCTACAAGTTATCAAACAACTATGTGAGGCGAAAATAGTAGGTCGAATAACATACGCTTTGCATCAAAGAACCAGGATGCAGTTGTTTTTGATGAAAGGCTGGAGACAGATATAGGGCGGGAAGGAGAAAACTGCCACCAAATATAGTACGAAACAAATTGTCCTTCGCGGTTGACATCTCCAAGAAAGTAAGTTAGATGCCATGCAGCTTGGCATAGACTTGGCATCCGAGTATGCAATCCGAGTTGGCATCTTGAATAATAATTGATGGATATACGAATCTATCATCCAATGATTCGGTCAGGTACCTGTGAGACTAAGATTGATACAAAGTAAGCAAACCTCGAAAATCCTGGAACATGTAACATCACGGTCATATCTAGTGTCACATCATGTGACGAATGTTCAACGCTTAGTTCCCCTAACCTCTGATTTCGGCTTATGTTTTATTCACGTAAAACGTCTATACACTTATATAGCCCTAATCATGGCAACTTGAGGCACTGGTAGCTCCCGAATCAAGCTGTGGCTGAACGGTTCAACTTGAATGTTTCGTGCGGCTGGGATGCGCCAGACAAGTTACCATGTACGAACCCCCCGTTATCTGTTCCAACATGTCATCTATAACTTCTAACTCTGCATTCAAGTCTTTGCGCCCTGGTCTTTGCATTGACATACCGACCATTGATTCGGCGGGTATGAAAGCATCTGAGACTTCACCAACATTTCGAGCACATTCGGCCAGTACCTCTAGCTCGCATTCGGGGACGCAATCGAGGGTAATGCGAATATCATCTGAGTCTTACAACAGCGCCTCCAATATACGTCCTTGCCTCATTTCTAGACCACTCTTGTCGCATTCATCTACAGAAATGCAAGGAGGATTGGTGGCGGAGACAGGTGGGGAATTGGTGGAACTTGATCTTGGGAGTGTGTCTGGGTTCAGGCAGGGCACTGCGGCTTTGGTCAGCCCAGGAGGTGGCACATCAGCTGTGGTCTATACCCATGCAGATATGCACTCGACGGTCCGCTCCAAGGCGGGGGCTAACCAACGTCTTATCCGACATGCCACCTTATTGAGTCAAGATGGGACACCTGCTCGTAGCGCTGCTGAGCTCAAATATCTTCTTGGAAACTCCAAATTGAAAATTAAATCTGGGGCTAAGCTGTTACCACCATCGAACTCCCCTCATCTAAGCTTTTCGGCCGACGCAGGCTCGGCGGCTGTTGCCTTGGAACAGGGAAAATCCCGCGCTCGAGTGGAAGTGGATATTCTACTGGACAGCGAGATGTGCGTTGAGGGTGGATATCTTACAGGAAGGCTTCACGTCAAAGTACGTAAAGTTCGGGCAAATGAGACCGTCGTGTTGATAGCCGGAGGTAAAGTGCGAATAGTGGGGTTCGAAGGTATGTCTTAGTGTGGACCATGGTGACTTAACATGCCAAGCAGGACATCGTACAGGGATTCCAGCAAACAACGATAGACATACATTCTATCAGCATTCCGCGCTGCTTTCCACCATCAGTTCGTCATCACACATCTTGTACTCGTCAGATCCCGACGATGAGGGATTTGCACAAGCTCGCGAAGGCCAGCATGTAGTCCCCTTTGCAATGAAATTGCCGATCAGCGAAGACGCGCACGCTGGTGCTAAAGGACCTTTCGATAATCGCTCTGGCGTTATGGTGAAGTATATAGCTGTTGCGTAGGTTTCGTTAGTTATTCGTGCTGTTTCTTGTGTTGCTGATGATACGGCTAGGTCCTTCAAACTGAAGGATTCGGCATCCCAGCAATCCATCGCTCATTTTTACAGGAAGTGTGAAATTTATCCTTATATTAATTCCACCCTTGTCCTGGCACCGGCAATTAACCCGCTTTTCTCTACTGCCTCTGGAAGTGTCCTGCTCGGCGGGCCAGGAAAGCTCAACCTGACGGCAAATCTTCATCGAAACATTTGGGTGGCGGGTCAGAGGTGCTGTGTTGGGATCGCTGTTGACAATGAAAGCAAGAAGTCCGTGAAAAGCGTAACATTGAGTCTCATCCGTACAACTACTATATTCGTCTCCCACCCAAATCTCGACGTTGCATCTTCCAGCTCCGCAGATCGCGATGCTTGCCAAACCACAACGACGCGCAAGCTCGTCGCGGAGACAATACTTGAATCCGGACAGCGTGGCCTTAAGGGACATGTCACCGAAAAGGGATGGTGGGTTGGTGTGGATCCTGGCACGCGAGCCAGATTCACACATTTTATCCTCCTTCCTGTGAGTCCCATTCTTACTATATCTTGGCGACTCTTTACAAGGTCAAAATTGTTATCAGCATGACACGCTCTCTATCGTACGCAGCAGACTACTTGAGGTCAGTTATGCGATTCGCGTCGGTATCATTGCCGGCTCCCTTTCCTCGGATGTATCTGTTATGCTTCCCCTTCATATCATTAGTAATCTTTCCATCGACCCTCCTCCAAGTTATCCCGCTCCGTTCAGTTACCCGAGGGTTTCTGCCCCCGTGTCCCATTTACCACTCCCCGCTGTCGGTTTCGAGACTGCCTCGCGTTCGCCGGCTTTGCCACGTAACATGTACCCCCTGGATTCTCAGCCAGGAACCAGGCCGGATCTAAAGGGGCAGACGTCCTTATTCAACAAAGTGCTCACACGTGGAGTTGTTCCTGCTTATAATGCTCTCCATGACCGGGACTTGCCTCGTGAAAGGTCGTATATGATGTTGAAACTAGCGGAAGAAGATCTGGATTTAGAGCGCACTGGATGCAGTTCTAGTATCGTCTCCGGCTGTCCTCGGAGTGACGACGCGTCTGAAGACTCTGGATTTCACACCCTCCAACTTGAGGATGGCAACGCTGATAGGGCGTTCTCCGACGTGATGAGCGATGAACCTGTCGACGATTTTACAATGAATCTCTTGAGAAACCTCATTTTGGATGATGAAACTAATTCTTTTGTTGGATCAGCAGGGTTGGATGATCACGACGGATATAGCTTAGAGACAGCTGCGGAAGACTCTCAGGCTGAGCCTTATTTCGAGGATGAACCCAAGGCAGTTATGGAATCCCCATCCACTAACATGAATGAACTTGATCGTCACACGGGTTCCAGATACACTTCGTCGAGATTGCCAAAGAATTTGGCCCCTGGGGAGATCACTGCAATCACAGCGCCTTGTCCCGCACTACGACTCAAAGTGCCATATTCCCCTTCATCCGTCACAACAGCTAATGGCCTTCCGCAGGCCCCTGCTCGTAAAGCCACGCCCAATTATAGGTCTTCAGAAGTTTATACAGCTAAAGGCTCTAATGATGCTCTGACGTCATCAGAAAGGTCTCTGCAAGGAGGAAGCCCGTTCTCGCAAAGAGTGGAAAAACTTTTGGCAGCTCGTCGGGGGGCCACTGCATCAACAACCTCGGTGCCAGTATCAGGAAATGAAGATTGTACTCTTGGTGTTGACAGAGATCCGCTGGTGTCATCGCCCAATCAAAGATCGAGTCTCATGGAACCGCATCTTTGTGCTCTTCTATCATCAGCATCATCAATTAGGTGCCCGCCAATCCTTATGTCATCCACTTCCAAACTGGTGATGTCCGACAATACTATACTGGCAACTTCTCTGTCAGGTTCTGTGAGGGCACGCATTGCCGAGTTAGAAGGACGCACGGCCGTTGCTTGTGGATCTAACTTCGGAAGGGTACCAGGGTAGAGGTTCAGTTGACGGGTTTGGCAGCGGGACCCACGGACTCCCCTATGTATGGCGGTGTATCAAGCCGAATACTTAATTGCCTTCTTATGTTCAATCTGGTAATATTAAATTTAGTTCGGCCCGACATCGCAATGTGATTATGGGCAAGTGGCCCTGCGAGGGGAGTCGGAATACACTATTTACCGCGTTGCTATGCCGTCCATAGTGACTTGTGATTTTTTACTACATTTGCGTTCAAGTATAGTGAGTATGTGCTTATTTATCCCCTTCGAGATTTATGTGTAAGTACTTTCATGTTACATAAGGATACATCGAGAAACGTTATGCTAAAATATAGAATGACCAGAGAAGAAAGTGGAGGGGGAGGGGGAGGGGAAGGATTGAGATGCCTCTGCCTGTCTTTGATGATAGCGAAGACAATTTCTATTCGTGCGACCGGGCCCGATTGAAATTTGATAGATAATAGATCGACATACTTGATGTTATTAATAAAACTGGCGGAATTAATTTTGTCGGCTGGCAATGTGTTTACCAGTGCCCAACTTGAGCGTTGCGGCATCCGATTTCGAGCCAGTCATCCACGCCATCAGCCCGGGGTTTTCCGCACAAGCCAGTGAACCCGACTTTGTCGTAGACTTTGGCTGCCGCTGGATTGTTGTGCGCCACATATAAGACAACCCACTGCTTCCGTTGTGTAACCAAGAAACTGCGATTTTCGATGTTAGTCTACAAGCGGCAATTGGCGAGAATCAGGAACACCGACTATTTGCAGACTCTGCGAACGAGACGCTCGGCACACCCGCGCTTTCTCCATGCCGGAGGAGTGTATACCTTTGAAATGGTACCCACATTGTCACTGTTTCGAGTGGTTGCGACTAGGCAAGCGAGTTCCGAAGAACCGTTTCGAATTACTTCGTGCACCCAGGCAATTTTGTTGCTAACGAGGTAAGTTGCCTCTTTCAATGCTGCAACATCGTCAAGGATGAATGGATCCTACACAAGACTGTGAGTTCAGGGATGGTATAGATTGGAAGAAGAGCACGGACAGCATCGGATGCGAAACCCTTGCACAAAGCGGCCACCGCCGGGATATCGTCGTCAGAGGCAAGACGAAGATTGTAGACACAATCGGACGGCAATGTCTGAGACCGGTCAACAAACGTTCGCCTGGAGCAGTTTGAAAACCGTGCCGCATAGTAAGGCTGTTCTTCGAGCTCGACGCCAGTCACATTCGACCATGCTTGTGAAAACGCTTTTGCAAGGGGGGCGGGGGAGAATATAGAGTAGACCCGGCTTGGGGGGACACAGGCCTGCAGTTCGGCCGCTAGCATGGCTACGCGGGGAGCGAGGAAGGCAGGGGTGAGAGATGATGTGGGGAGGGTGGAAACGATAAAAACGGGATAGGTGCCCATGTGCCATTCTACACAACTCAAAATAAATTCGAGTTGAGGTTCAGCATTGGGCGCGAGGGCGGTTTCGCATGTGATCCACAGCTGGCCCGGAATGTCCTCCTTACATATACTAGCAAGGGCGTGAGGTAGGATGACATTTGCAGCGCGTTCGTTTTCTTGGAGAGCAGTCCACACATGTCTGGGGATGGAACGCGCTGAAGTGTATGTAGATAGGTAGATCCCAAGAGCCGATGTATGGGCAGGCTTGTACTGAGCGAGACCAGGCATTGTAAGGTATTAGGGATGTTGGAGGGAGGAGAGGGTGATTAAAAGTTGTAGGAAGCAGGTGAGGAGAGCAATGGGGCCACAAGGCAGCTTATATACTGCCATTTAGACAAAAGGAAATCCAAGAGCGATGCGAATACGGTGGCATGTACCAGTAGTTGGTAACTAAGGCATGGAGTTGTCACTTCTACGGTAAGCCGGAGCCCTGTACTGGGCTATGTCAGAAGTATCCATCACCTGTGCTAGGGAATTTGGATGTGAGCCACGAGCGCAGAAGCAAGGAGTCATAAGGCCAATATGCGATATGACTCAGCCCCCTCCACGGCATCGATATCTCCAATGGCACAATAGGATCTCTCGGCGGATACCCACGTGGTCACATCATTGGGATGCTAGAGGCACGATTATTGATCCACCGTTGATTAAATCCCAATACCCGATTCGAAAATTCCTAGATGCTTAGCGAGATCTGACGAATCTTGGATGCAGGGCTTGCTTCGAATTGTGAGAAGCCTTATTGCCACGGTCTTGTTTTCTGGTACGACGCTTCTCTCGTTATATATCCTTCTCAGGAAATTCACGAAGCCAGCTTCGCCCAGGTCTACATTCGGTGTATCGAGGTAGGAAGGGCTATCGCTCCAGTCTCTACTCCGTGGCCCTGGCGTATATCCACTTCGGTCGGACTGCATCACAGCCAACAGGTGGAAGTATCGTCCGGCACCAGACAACGATGGTCCCACCCTTGCTCCGGAGGGTCGTAATTGAAAATAATCCAGTGCCTTCTGCGACGCTGAGTTCCTCGGCGTGAATGCTGCAATTCGTCTATCTGAGGTCCTGTCTTACCAGGATGCAAGCGCTTCTCTGTCCTTCATCCGGACTCTGGAGCTAGAAAATTAATTATCTTCCGCGCGCAGATCCAGCTTCCTATGACAATCAGGGCGCACGGGTAATCTAGACCCTGTGGCGCTACGGAAGATACACCCCCGAGCACGCACGCGGCTTTCTCGTTCTCAATTAGAATAACGAGTCAAAGGTCATTTATTCGGTGGTCTACGCGTATCAAAGCACACCCTTCACGTCCTGCCCTCGTTTAAAGCGCGTTCTACAACCTGCAGCATAGCCAACACCTTTTCTTCGTTGTGACGTCTTCCGATGAGCTGCATGCCGACCGGTAGGCCAATAGCGCGCTCTGGAGCCTCAGCCCATTGACTCTGGACGAGGTCTTCAGTTTTGTTACGTGCCGGACCAAAAGACGCCTTCATTTCGACCTCATTTGCGGTGTATCTGCCCATGGGAAACACAGCCACCGGGTAGTCCAGGAGGTTCCAATGCGATGTATAAGTCCACGATACAGTAGTATCATGTGGAGGTGCCAAAGTAGGCGCAACGGGGGAGATGATTGCATCGACAGGTCGGCCGGTCGACGTCCGCGACTGTGTCTGGTTCCAATGAGCCAGGGCGTCTGCTCGAAAGGCATCTCGTGCCAAATTTAGTTCAAAAATCTCGCCAACGCTATATGCTTTGTCCCTGGCATGAGAGAAAATCCATTCGCTCTGCGGCACCGCAGGTTCGCCTGACTCTGCTAGGGTGTCGAAATATTCTTTTCCTGCGTCAAGGAGATATAGTTGTGTCTGCAACAGTGCCGAATGCCCAATGACTGATCAGCCCTGTGACAATAGAAGAATGCATGGCGGTGACGCACAATCAGATCCCACCCTTCCTGATGCTTCCGGGGAATCCAGTCGATCACCTCATGTCCAGCGCCAATCAGAGCGCGCTTGATGCGATTTAATGCATGTGTCAAGGGGGGATGTGGCGCAACTACGCCGTCATCCCACACTACGGCAAAGCTCAATTTCGGTGGCAGTCCAAGGCCGTCTGCTAGGTCATCTTTCCAAGGCATTTCGAGAAGAGGCGCTTCAAGGAGCCAGGGTTGTGCAGCTAACATAACTCTGCAGAATAAGGCAAGATCTCGCGCTGATCTTGCTAGAGGCCCCAAAACACCAACGATGCTGAAAATGAAGCCTTTAAATCGGGACTTGAACAAGTAACGTTTGGTAAACTTACGCATCCATTCCATCATGAGAACCTGTTGAAACCCGAAAGGAAATGAACTAAACGTTAATGGAGCTCGGGTGGGACTTACCTAATAGGCCAGCATGTGGAATGCGAGCAACTGAGGCCTTGAAGCCATAGAGCCCTGAGTGCGCTGCAGGTAACCGCTGTCTCTCTGTGAATGGGAAATTTCGGATCTAAGAGGAGCGCTGTTCTCACAATGCTACCACCGATATCAGTACCTAGCCCTAGCGGACTTCCTTTCAGCGCAATGAGCGCGCCCTCACCGCCACTGCTTCCGCCCGGTGTCAAAGTACGGTTATATGGATTTAGTGTACGACCCCAAACGTTATTATTAGTCTCGAGCGACTGCATATGGTCATCAGATCTAAGTAAACCGCAGCGGGTATTGACTTGCCAGTAGTGTTTGGGGATTGGCTGTCTTGACGTAGAACACGGCACCGGCATCACGAAGGATGCGCACGGCCACAGCATCACTGTCGGCTATCCTTTGAAATGCCCATGAAATGTAGCCTGTGTTGGCGCGGGAACCGGTCAACTTTAGTTGTTTTTCAAATTGCTGAAATAGACCCACCACTAGACGTATCATGTCCCTTCATCAAAATGTGGTCTTTGACAGTAACTGGAAGGCCATGTAAAGGTCCGACAGGCTTTGAATGGGTACAATCAGGCGGTGTCCGCAACGAAAGAAAGAAAAAAAGGAAAAACATTGCCGGTCTGTTTCAGGTAATCGTCCAACTCTATGGCTCGCTGGAGAGCTTCGTCGAAGAAGATCTCTGTCAAACAACTTCGTTGACCAGAACAAATTCCCATCAGCGGAAATACAACATTACAGAAAAATAAATATACTTGGTAAGATCCTGCGCCACGGTCGCTACCTGAATGAAAGCGTGTCAACGGGCAATACCGAATTATAACCCATAACACACTTTACAGAAGGCGATGGTGACTTCGACTGCGGAATAATGACCGTTGCGAAGGGAGAGTACCAAGTCAGTTGCGTCCAAATGCACAATCTCTCGCTCGCGATCAGTGAGCTCCGTCAGGGCGAGCGTAGAGACATCTTTCACTGTAGATGGCACGGGTTCCTTGAGCCGCCAATTTTGGTGAGCGGCCAGTATTTGCTCCCGTTTCACTTGCTTTGTTGTTGCTATTTTCCTCCACTGTAGTTGCTCGACCGCAACATTGGTGACGCCGTTCGCGAGTCCATTCATGGACACGTTCACGTATTTGCCATTAGGAAGTCGTTCCGGGAGGGGATCCCGCATGTCTGGTAATGAGGGGTAGCCGGTAGAGTGAGGTACCTACTTCGTAGGATCTGCACTCCTTACTTATATTTTATATCGCATCAAAGCTGACGGCATGTGAAAGTCATAAAGTTTAGAGCATAGCATCGTGCCAGAATGGAATTCCAGGCGGAAACAAACAGATCCCGTATTAATGGTGGCAGGGCAAAGGTCAAATCATTTTAAGAAATGGTTCAAGGCGCTATCGCTATTGAGACCGGCAGCTGACAGTGTCCAAGTAGATGAGCCTGACAAAAAATCCGAGGAGTTGATATCTCGATTGACCAAGCTGAGAAACGTATTGTGGTACTAGTAGAAGGGAAACGTGTGCTGGCAGGGTCGGTCACGGGTATCAGTTAGCGCCGGTAACGGATACCTGCATGATTTATTTACTGTAATGCTCTCTTACTCTATACGAAGCAATACGACACGCCGCAACGTGGCCGACACCTTTTTCTTACAACATGTGTGTAATATAATCCTGTAAAACGAGGTCAGAAGCTGATTCGCAGACTCGCTGCCGCTGCAGCGCCTTCGACATCAACCACCAACTCGTACCATCAAAGTTCAACTTCTGACCGATGTTGAAGGGCTGGGACGACTAGGTTGGTTGTGATTTTCGTCTATAGTTTTCTGATGCCCACACATCATGTAAATTAGGTTCGATTCAAAGTGTTGCTCCTGGGCGGATGCGATCTGTTTTGCATCCCCAGAGGAAAGCAGTGTATCTTTTGAAAAACGCCACACCTCAACTGCCGTCAATTGTGGCTCAGGGAAACAGCGTATGTCCGCTCCCACTGAGATTAGCATTGCCACCTCATTCATTAGCCAGGTGCCACTATATTCCCAAGGGGAAGTTGATTTCGCAAATATCAAAAGCCGACTCGAAGCCCTGGTCTCGCTTGTCTTTCGCCGGCCCCTCACTATCTCAGCTGGACGCCGCAACACACCGCTACTATCGGCAAATGGACATGCCATACATGGATCCGTGACACTTCAGGACATTGCTCAGCGTTTGAACGAGACCTATAACTTGGCTCTGATGCCCCCAGATGCGGTCCTTACATTCCAGGAGAAAAACATGAGGGAGAAGATCAGAAAGACGGGATCATTCATCGTTTTAGTTCACCTTCGAACTGGTGATATCGTATCTCTTACTGTCCTTGTGGAGCCTGAAACGGTTCTCAAAATTCGTGCCCAGCTTCCACAGGGTAGTGGTATACCAGTAGAGCCAATCTCCAACGTAGGCTAGGCACCCGGGGCGCAAGTCCAAAGTATTTTAATTCATAAGATCTCACGAGATCAGGTCTGGTCATGCGAGGAATTGAGACTTCTTCAGCATGTTGGTCGATGCGCCGTGGGAAATCAATGGGAAATCAACGAGGAAGCTCTAAATACTGTATTCTTTTGGCGATTACCACACGGAACCACACTGCGGCCGGCGCCTTACCAGGTGAAAGCATCACTTGATTGTTCATCATCGAGTGAAAGAGGTATGCAGGGTAAGCCTTCCGAGTCGCGATAGGTAACTGCCAGTGAGGCCCTCTCAGCGTCTCCTGAATTAAAGTCAGGCGCTTCTGAGCAGTACATAAACGCCAATTGGGGTAAGTACGGTGTTGGCCATAGGTACATACCTAAATATGGAACTCTGAACTGCGCCGAGAATCAGATTGATAGACTATGTGCTGTCGAAGAAAGAGGGATATATACTGTACACGAAGCAGCGCGTCAAGCGGACGCGACAGAAGTGCCGCTGAAACTTACAAGGAACCCTTCATACTGATCTGCTGACTTGAGTTAATCCGGGTGTCATTCCAGCACACTTAAACAGCCTATAGATCCAATTTATACTATACAGTGAATTAGAATGCCCTTGCCAGTATACCATATCTTGATAGAAGAGGAAAGGCTAGAAATTAAAGGCGTCTATCGTATCGCCGGCTAGGTCTTAGGCCTCGTCTTGCACCGTGGAGGGTATATCGTGGATTTGACCTTGGCGTTGAACTATGTGCCAACACGCTTATGATTCTGTTAATGGTCAGAAATTACCATGCCATAAGCGCGACGGAGTCCAAGACGAGGACAGAAGCCTGTAGGGCAGGGAGCAATTTCCAAATGTGTGTGTAGTCACACCAAGTAATGCTGACGCCCACATCTGTCCACTCCTGGGCGGTAAAACCTAAATGGACTACGACTCTCTCCGTCGGCAGGCTAGAACACTAGAGTTCCTCTTGGACTCCAAATTAACCGCATACTCTCGTATTGTGGCTACCATAACTAAGGATGGTAACGACATCGAGTCTGGTGGATCGACAGAACGATGGCAAGACCTGGAAGCAGAAGTTGAGGACCTGCTGGAAAAGGTGGGTAAAAGTGGCTTGTAGATCCGAATGCACTCTCATATTGTGTGTGGTGTCTTCGGTAGCTGAACGAAATCAATGAAGGGATGTCTACGTTGCTTAGTGATAAGGATAGTCCGCCATCACAAGCCATGCAGCACACTGTGCAACGGCATCGTGACGTCCTGAGGGATTATAATAGGGACTTTTCTCGGACAAAGGTGTGTGGTCGGAACATCATATTTTCTCGTTATTCTCACTCACAATGAATTAGACAAATGTACATACCGCCATGGACAGGGCAAACCTTTTAACGAATGTTCGCAATGATATCGAGTGCGTAGTATTCTTATTGCACATAAATTCACCGGATTATATCTATCTGTTATTTTCAGTGCTTATCATCGCTCTTCAGCGGCAGACTCGCTGTTGGCTGAGCGAGGGCGTATAGACAGCTCCCACCGAATGACTGATGATCTACTTGGGTGAACATCGAACGCAGCAAACTTGACAGCTTGGATACTGATATATTGCATAGGCAAGCATATGCTACCCGCGACGAGTTTTCCCGACAACGCTCTTCATTAGCATCCATCAACGCCCGGATGGGTGGGGTTCTCAGTAAGATCTCGTGTTAATTCACTTACGCTGAGGTCTCGTAACTCACCATGTAATGTTGCAGGCACATTCCCCGGTATTGATTCCCTAGTGTCAATGATCAAGACCCGCCGACGGCGAGACACTGTTATCCTTGGTTGCATCATAGGGCTTGGCATTGTATTCTTACTAAGTTATATGTCTCGTTAGTTTTTGTGTACATACAACCAGCATTAAATAAGCTTGAGAAGTATTTTAGTAGTCTGAACACTCTACTGGTAGTTGCAAAGAGATTTTCATGGCATTAAGGTTATAGATAAGCGTCGATCCTGCGTTATCTTATCTTCAACCGCATGCGGTCGAGCGTCATCATATCTCAAATAGACTCCGAAAGTCCGCTGAAAAGCTCTCTCATAACATATTGTCCCTTTATGAAGGATGGCAGCAGAGGATGCCGAGGGTAACAGCTGTAATGTAATTAATTATAAGGCAATAAGCATCATAATCCGTAAAGGCACATGCATATCCAAGACGCATCTTGCCCACAGAACCCTCCCCTCCTTTCAGTGGGAGTCGAGGATGGTATGATACCTCGCAACTGTAGGTGATACCTGCATGACGTCATCACGTGGCCCAATTAGCCACTCCAACTGATTAGGGTTACCTTTTTTTTACAACCATGACAGCAAGTTTAGTGTATCTGATCCTAGATCACAGTAAGGGAAATACAGAGGTCATTGCTGAAGATGCTGCACCTTCCCTTCACCCAGATATATCTGCTCATAGCTCATCTTCAGATCCCACCATCGCCTCATCTTCAAACAATCACAAAGGCTCAAGTTTTCTGGTTGGACAATTTCAAAACAGAACAAATATGTTGTTCACCATTTTTTCAGTTAGTATTTTCCCATGAGGCCTATAGCACCCTTCCATCTCAGCTTCTGTAGGTGAGTACACTCAGACTTGGGTTGGGCTTTCTCCAGTATAGTGAGTGAGAAATGTGCATGACAATTGACCCTTTATAAGGACAAATTCTGGGCATGGTTACAGCTGTTTAGTGCACATAAGGTGGAACTTGAATTTCACTCCACATGCAGCTGTGCCACAATTAGTGTGATTGAAGAGTAGACATTATTTCTTACCAGTTAAAATTGATGAAGCAGACAAAAACAGAAGCATCTGTATGGCATAACTGTTGGAATCAGCACTATCTGGGATACAATAATGGACCTTGAGCTCATGCAGAAAAAGGTAGCTCCCAATATACTTATGTTTCAATCTAATAGTCTCTTTGCAGCTGTCCAAGGTCACTGCTGAATGTAATGAGAATCTGTGAAGTCTATACTGTTTCAAGATTGGTCATGAGAGCCCTGATCATCTGGTATTTATTGATGAGAGCTGAATTGATTGTTGTACTACATATTGCCTGAATGGATGGGCTCTAAAGGGAAAGAGAGCATCATCAAAAGCTCAATTTGTCTGAGGTACTGGGTAAGTACATACTCCTTCATTCATCAACCACTGATATATATCACATTGTATAGTTATTCTCTATTACTAGCTCTTATTGCTAAGGGTATGATATGCTCTGATGTGCATGAAGGTGCCTATGACTTTGACTCATTTCAATTCAATTCATCAATGCTCTGATGCCCTATATGCACCCATGGCTGTAACAGTGCAGTGTGCTTGTCATGGACAATTGTGCCATTCACCATGCAGTGGAAGTTGCAGAAATTTACCAGTAACAGTAAGTAATGTCTACTTTTGCTGCTCTTTGGTATGTTTGAATGGAGGCTGAATCTTATGACAGGGGTGTCCGGCTCTACTACTTACCACCTTATTCACCAGACCTCAACCCAATAGAGGAAGCATTTTCTTATTTGAAAGCTTTCCTCCGGCACCATGGCCAAGATTTTTGGAAGGTGGTTGATAGTAAAGATGTTAGATTCTGAGATCTAACACGAGGCTCCAGACCTTGAGACCTCCAAACTCCAAAGTAACTATTGTATTCCATTCTTGTTCTTGTTATATGCCTCATCAAGTATAATCCCCATTCACAACCCAAAGTGGACTACTTGTATTCTGTTTGATCTGAACCTCTGATCCAATTCTGAACCCTGCTTGTTATATGACTTGTATATCTTTCTTGTTCCACATTCTTATAATACAATTAGGATACAATGTATTAATAGTCCACCAATCTTGTATTAGTTTGTTATTTTGAATATCAACTTATTTCCCTGTTACCACCTTCTTGTCTTCTTGCATCACTATCTCCATAGTTAGATACTATTAGTAATGCCTCTGAGTCCAAACCTCTGGACAACCTCTGAACCTCCAGACAACCTCTGATCTCTGAAATCAGGGACCAAATAATAGTGGGTAGCACAACACATAAGTTGAAGCCAAGTCCCTACCCCCCTCACACCCCCTTGAAGTCTGACCTCTGGACATCTGATCTCCAAAGTTCTGGGTAACATCCATGAACTTAACAAAAGACCAAAGTGCTATATTATTATGGTTTCATAGTGCCCTTGCTACCATCAGTCCAAATCACTGTGAGGGCCGGATGACACATTCAAGATATTTGTAGATATAGATACCCTCTTGTAGTACAGCGTACGAGTGGTTAGCATCACAATTGTGTCCACAATAATTAAGAAAAACCAGGGAAATCATAAGCTCTCTTCAAACTTGCCCACAATATCATGGCATACCTTAGCATAACTCACATCTGCCTGAATGCATTACACAATGACTGTGTGTGAATTTATCTTGCATGAATTCCCTCCAGGATCACATACAAAAATAAACAACAGTTATGTGCTGTTAAGATTGAAGTCTGGACCAAGGTGTGGCACCATCTCTGATGGGGAGCTTTTCCACTTCTGATTCCAAAGTTCCAGTGGGACACAATGTTATGGTTGTGTAACTGAAGGGCAGAGGTTGGATTGGAAGGGACATTGGCTTCAGCTTATGTGTTGTGCTACTTAACAGGTACAGGGTCCCAAGGATTTTGGAATGGAGTAACTAAGGTAATTCTAAGGTAACAGTATTGGGGTATATGTGGAAGTGATGGAAGTGATGGAGGTGTACTAAGAACACAGACAGAGGTAACATGCAAGTGTAGTCAATATTTGAACTAAGGAAACCTGGCACAGCTGACTAGAGGGTACATGTAACTAAGTAAGAGTAATCAGTTCTGAGTCAGAATGGAAAAGGCATGTGATGTGGAACAGAGTTGTATTGGGGGATCATAATGTAGAGAAGGGGGAGGTAATCATAAGGTACCCATCATCTGTCAATAAGGGGGCCAGGCATTCCATGGTAAACAAGGCACTGTTGCTGATGGAGGAGCTGAGGTAGAATGGAGAGCTGGATAAGGGTATAGTGGTTCCAGAAGTGAGGACATGAAAGGTGGAACCAGAAGTGCAGAAGGCACAGATGTAACATACAATCAGCACAGACTTCATCATTAAACTTCTGGAATTCCACAATGTGGTGATGAATTGTTAAGTTCATGGATGTTACCCAGAACTTTGGAGATCAGATATCCAGAGGTTGGACTTTGAGGGGGTGCAAGGGTGGTAGGGACTTGGCTTCAACTTATGTGTTGCACCACCCACTATTGTTGATCCCTAATTTTGGAGATTGGAGGTTCAGAGGTTGTCTGGAGGTTTGGACTTGTAGGTATCACTAATAGTATCTGATTATGGGGATAGTGATGCAAGAAGGTGAGAAGGTGGTAATGGGGAAATAAGTCAATATTTGAACTAAAGAGCTAATACAAGATTGGTGGACTATTAATATGCAGTATCCTAATTGTATCCTAAGAATGTGGAACAAGAAGAACATAAATGTAGAACAAGAAGGACATATGAGTCATATTATAAGTGGAGTTCAGAATCAGATCAGGGGTCCAGATTGAGCAGAATACAAGTATTCTACTTTGGGTTATGAATAGGGATTATACTTTATAAGGCATATAATAAGAACTGAAACAGAATACAATAGTTACTTTGGAGTTTGGAGGTCTGGAGGTCTGGAGGTCTGGAGCCTTGGTGTTAGATCTTAGGGATATAACATACAGTAAGTGTAGTCTGCCTGGTGAGTGTTATGAATATAAAAGGAGTACATTATTATTCAAACATTTACCCATGCTAAATCAAATACTAAGCTATCCTGGCCCTGTATTGCCAGGAACACCCTGCTGACATATCCAAAGTCTGTCACCCCATTGCAAGTCTATAACCCAACACCAGACCCTACATATATACATCACTGAACCTGTGTCTGACAATCCATCACTATCCCCATGCCTGGAGCACCTGTGCATCTTGCAGGCTTACTGTGATTTCACTGACTGAGATTGCCATCATAGACCTTACTGCACCCAAGCACATTCATTCCAATAATAGAATCCATTGCATCAAGCTCTCCCTATGTGACATTGGACCCAGCAGGGCTCACTACTCCTATTTGTATGTTTCATTACCCATGTTCATCATCTTACTGTTAAGACCGGGTCTTCGTGTGGGACCTCGGGGGAGCTCGGACCGAGCTCGGCCGAGGAGTACTAGGGAGGGCTGGGCTTCAGCTTATGTGCTGCTCCATCCACTATTACACGTGCCCTTAATTTCAGAAGGAGATCAGGACCAGAGGAGCGGAGGGACTAAGAGGAAATGGAGCGAGAAACTAGTAAAGGGTTCGAAGGGTATCTAGTTGGATTTCTGACTGAAAAGCGAAGTACATACAGAGCGAGACCTATATGGAGGGACAGGGTTGGACAAACTATCTAAGGAATCGTAATGAAGCTCAGGAACGGAGGGGAAACAGGGTTCGGGCTCGGACTCGGGCTTGGACTACTTCGGGACGGGCTCGGGTAAGGTCAGGCTCGGGGTGTGGGCTCGGGACAGGGTTAGTGGCCAAATATAGTCACCGGAGATCTGCGAGGAACCGGATCATAACAGTACCCCCTCCTTAAGGCCGAGATTCTCGAGGCGGCAATAGAGTAGTTGAGTTAGCCTCTTATGGCTATTCAACGTCGGCTCCGAGGTGAGAGTTAGCCTTTTGGGAGTCAGAGGGGTTCGGACTGAAGTTTTTTGAGTTCGCCTTTTGATGAGTCAGCTCGCGACCGAGGTTAGTTAAAAGCTCGGAGAATGGGCTGGTGGACCCAGCGTAGTAGTCGTATCCTCCCACCCCAAAATAGAAACAATGTCCATCGACTGCATTTCCCCATCCTGCCTCCTCGTTGCTCATCAGGAGCCCATTGCCGTCGATGATGACAAGGATGAAGTACCGGCGACGCTGCCGACTCAGGACGCCCTGCCTTCAGCCGAGGTTCTTGTCAATGTTCAGGACACCTTGGCCATTGACATGCGCAAGCCCTGGTTTGAGGGCCCGATAGGAAAAAACGTAAGTTCGCTTGCCTCCCAAGTTCGCTAACCTCGCTGATCGGTATCGTAGTATACACAGCTGCAGATGGTTTATCATCCGCATGCTGGGGCCGGCTTCCTCGCTTTCCGGAGTGCGAGCCAGGCCGAGGATGCAAGCGCTGACTGGGGTGTTGGGCGCTTGGCGGAGCGAGGTTGCACCACTTGTAAAAAGCGGGGTGACTCGTGTCTCCGGTTCGTTGTCTCCGACTACGGGGACGTCGACCTGGGGGCCTGCGTCTGGTGTAAGATGCGGTCTGTCGCGTGTTCCATCGCACAGCGTCGTTGTCAGAACAAGGTCAGGGGCAAGGGGAAAGAGAGGGCGCATAGCTCGGGCGAGGAGGGGGCTGAGGTCTCGGGTAAGGAGAAGTGGAAGCGGGCTGAGCAGGCGAGCGAGTCTAGCGAGGCAGAGGACGAGGTTGAGGTTCGGCCGAGGAAGAAGGCGAAGTCAAAGAGGGTGGTTGCAGACAGCGAGGAGGATTGGGTGACGGGTAAGGAGGAGGAGCGGACCCAGAAGTCGGAGGCACGAGGAGCGATCTCGGCCGAGGAGTCTGAGGTTGGGGAGGCTCGGGCGAAGGAGCTAAGCAGAGCGGAGGAGTTAAGAAAAGGTAAAGCGGATAGAAAGGTAGCAAGGAAAGAAGAGTGGAAGGAACTGTTGGAGGTGGTACGGGGTTTGGGGTACAAGTTAGATAGGCTGACAGAGGAGGTAAGGGAGAGTAACAGGCTGAGGAGTAAGGCGGATGAGGAGTTCTTGAAGATGAGAAGGGAAATCAACTATCAAAAATTACTAAGGATGGCGGTTAATTTGGAGGATGATGAGGAGGGGTAGTAAATAGTAAGAGAGGACTTGTAATAAAGGGCTTTTCTTGGTTTTCTTAATTTTTTCTGAGACAAGTAAACTACCTTGGGTCATAGAGGTAAGAAGATTATAAATCGGCCAAAGGTCCAGGCTTCACTGGGTAGGCCTTATGGAAGTCAAGTACCAGTTCCGCCGCGTGGTCAAGTTCATAAGCGAGGATCCACGAGGTTTCTTCATCAGTACCTTCGTAACCAGTCCAGCGTACCAGGTATAGCAACTTGCAGAATTTCCTGTGGTTATCGATTTTCGAGTTGAGGATCTCGGAAACCTCGAACTCGGGTTCGCCATCGATAATTACCGGAGGAGGTGCGGGTTGGACTCGGTTTGGGATGGTGTTGGGCGAGGCTGGCTTGAGCATGGATACATGGAATACGGGGTGAACAGCTTGCATGTGGTCTGGGAGTTGCAAAGTAAACGAGTGAGTACCAGCTCGGGCAATAATTTCGAAAGGACCCAAGAATTTCTTGGCGAGTTTTTTAGTCGGCTGAGTAGTCTTGAAGTATCGTGCTTTGACAAACGCGAAGGATCCCATTGGAAACTTGGGAGTGGATAGTCACTTAATGTCGGCCGAGGCTTGGTAAGCTTGTTGAGCCTCGGTTATGGTGTGGCGAAGTTCCTGGTGTAGCTCGTCGAGGTCGACCACAAAGTCTCGGGCTCGGGCGGAGGCGAGGTCGCGCTTGGGGTGGACGGTGAGGTTCGGGTGGTAACCCTTGTTAGCAAAGAAGGGTGATGTACCAGTGGTCGCACTAGGAGCGTTGTTGTAAGCAAACTCAGCGAGGGGTAAGAGGGAGGCCCAGTTGTCCTGTTGGTAGTTGCAATAGGCTCGGAGGTACTGTTCTAGTGTCTGATTAGCACGCTTGGTCTGTCCGTCACCCTCGGGATGGTAACCCGAGGTGAAATGCAACCTCATATCTAGGGCCTTGCCTAAGGATCGCCAGAAATGCGAGATGAACTCAGAACCCCGGTCCGAGGTTACGTGCTCGGGGACTCCGTGCTTGGAGAAGACATGGAGGACGAAAAGTTGGGCGAGCTCTTGCGAGGTTATGGTGTCGGTCATGGGGATGAATATAACCTGCTTAGTGAAACGATCAATGATCACTAGGATAGCAGTGAAGCTGGATGAAGCAGGGAGCTGCTCAATGAAGTCCATGGAAATGGAATTCCAAGGTTTCTTGGGCACAGGTAACTGTTTGAGTAGGCCATAAGGTTTGTGACACTGAGGCTTGCTGCACATACAAATATTGCACGTCTTGCAATATTCCTTGACGAAGGATCTGATCCCTGGCCAGGCATGGTCTCGCCGAATCAATTCCAAGGTCTTGTTGACCCCGAAGTGACCCAAGAGTGGGTGGTCGTGCTTGTATTGCAGGATGCGAAGTCGCAAGTCTAATGCCTCAGGAATGTAAGTTCGGTTGTCAAGTAAAAGCAAACCCTTGGGGTTGGTAGTCCATCTCGGGTCCAAGGTTGAACCGAGGTGTAATTTGGCTACTTTGTCCGAAGTGAGGGTTGCGAGGATGTCCAATCGGATCTTCTCGGTGTTGAGTAAGGTGGCTGCTCGCAAAATC
>QFFB01005233.1:0-11113 GCA_003316465.1 Ramaria cf. rubripermanens
CAGTGGGGAGACAATCAAAGGTCCTAGGAGCCTGGGAGGGGGTGCTGAAGCGAAAATTGAGGGAATCAAATGAGGACCACGGGTACCAGAACTAATAGAGAGGGTGTAGGAGATGCAGGAGGTGTCAGATAAGGCTTCAAGTTGTCCTGGGGGGCAGTCTAGAGGCCGGGGCCCATAACCTGTAAAAAAGCGAAGTTACAGGGGTCCTGGATGAAGCCTGATAAGCCTACAAAGTCCCCAGCAGGTCTGGGAATGTGTGGTGAGTGCAAAAGATAAATGTATAAGTCTAGATACATCATACCTGGGGATGTGTGGTGAGTGCAAAAGATAAGAGGCACTCTCCCACACTCCCCAGGCATTAGCTGGCGCTTTTTTGCTTACATAATGAGCTATAAAAGCGAAAATACAAAGCACAGAGTCAATAAGAACTGACTAACTACTGCATAGAAAAATACCAAGAAAATCATGGAAAATACAGAGAAATAGTGCTTGTAATATCATACCATTTAACATTTATTCTGACAGAGGAGGGTAGGGGGGAGTTGGAGACAGGCAGAGCGTTAGATCCTTGAGATCTAACACCAAAGCTCTGAACCCTTGGACCTCCAAACTCCAAAGTAACTATTATGTTCTGTTTTAGTTCTTGTTGTTTGCCTCTTAAAGTATAATCCTCATTCATGACCTGAAGTAGAATACTTATACCTTGCTTGATCCGAGCCTCCGACCCTATTCCAAACTCCGATTATTATTTGACTCTTATATCCTTCTTGTTCTACATTTATGTCTTTCTTGTTATATGTTCTTAGGATACAATTAGGATATGAGGTATTAATAGTCCTCCAATCTTGTATCTGCTTTTTAGTTTGAATATCAACTTATTTCCCGTTACCAACCTCCAGTCTTCTCACATCACTATCTCCATAGTTAGATACTACTAGTGATACCTCCAAGTCCAAACCTCTAGATAACCTCCAATACCCTGATCTCTGAAATTAGAGACCAAATAATAGTAGGTGGTGCAACCCATAAGTTGAAGCCAAGTCCCTACCCCCCCTTGTATTTCTTCAAAGTCCGACCTCCAAGTCTCTACCCACCTTGTATTGCTTCAAAGTCCGACCTCCAAGTCTCTACCCCCCTTGTATTACTTCAAAGTCCGACCTCCAAGTCTCTACCCCCCTTGTATTACTTCAAAGTCCGACCTCCAAGTCTCTACCCCTCTTGTATTACTTCAAAGTCCGACCTCCAAGTCGTAGGCTACCCCCCTTGTATTGCTTCAAAGTCTGACCTCCAAGTCTCCAACCTCTGAAGTTCCAGGTAACATCTGTGAACTTAACAGTATATTCAAACTCACTACGTTTATTGTTCATGCCTCCCCAAGCTGTTACCAGAAGTATGGTGCCTGAGCTAGTCTCCCTTCATTCAATGAACCTTCGCCACAGGCTTGTCACACATCCATTGAAGAAATCCAGCATCCCAATGAAGCATGCCACATACCTTGCCGATCCCCAACCAATCTTTTCGACTGAGGACAAGACAACTCAGATGATGGAACCAAACCCCCGAACTTGGTAGAAGCAACCGCTATGTTAGCCAAGAACCTCTCAGCCCCCAAGACATTCTCCACCCAGATGAAAGTCTGACAACTAGAACCTTATGACGGAGCTGATACTTGCAAGCTCCAACCTTTTTTAGCTTAGTGTTATCTGAATTTTTGTAATAGATCAGAAGCTTTCTCCAACAATACTTCCAGAGTAACCTGTGTGTTATTGTATCTCAAGGGGACAGCACTCGACTGGTTCAAACTAGGGATAGTCTCCACTGACCAACCCCCAACTTGGCTCAACAAATAGGCTAAGTCTGAGTCCAAACTCCGAACCAACTTTGGACCTCACAACCCTGAAGCTGAAGCCAAGGTTGAACTTGAAAACTTCCAAATGTGCAACAACCAACGAGCCGCCAAGTATCTCATTGACTTCAACTGACACACTGCTAGAGTCCAATGGGGTGATGCCACCTTATGCCAATAACTCTATAATGGACTCCTGGCTCGAATCAAGGATGAAGTCTCTCAAATGGGTAAACCTGATACCCTTGCCACACTCCAAACTATGGTGCAAATCATTGATGCCCGCTACTGGGGGCGACATTCCAAAATCACTCAGGAAGCTGCAACCACCAAGTCCAACGACCAACCCAACAAAGGGAAGGCCACAGTAAACACCACTCCAAATACCAATGAGAGGCCTCCAAACACTCTGAAGGCAGGAAACTCTGGTAATCAGTCCGGAGCCTCCGGATCATCCAGACAACCATAACGAACTCCTGACCTTGCCTTGAAGCTCAGTAAGGACAGCAAGTTGACAACTCAGGAACGACAACGCCGTCTCAACAACAACTTATGTCTGTTCTGTGGAAGAACAGGACATATGGCCAAGGAATGCTCTCAAGCATCTACCACCACTACAAAGGCACATGCTGCCTCAACTGCCAAGGCCGCTGAGAAGACGACCTCTAACACTAAGTCTGTGCCAGAGTCAAAAAATTCTTGAGCAGCCCTCCGAACCTCATGCCAAAGGAGGACTGTGTTGTAACTCCCAGTGTGACCCCAGTAGTCCAACTCAATGCATCTGCTCTTTTTAGTCTGAACTCCTTGACACTTTACCCTAACCTCTGACCTCATTCCAAACATCCCATTTTTTACCCTGGTCAACTCCAGCTTGACACACAGTTTCCTCAAATCCACCTTTGTCTTGGAACACAAACTCCAAGCATACAACATCACTCCAATCCCACTCCAACTCTTTGATGGTACAACCAATAACATCATCCATCAAGCTGTCAACCTTCCGATCTGTTTTCCTTCCAGGAAACAACACTCCGCAATGTTCTACGTCACTTTGTTGGATTCCAGCTGTTCTGCAGTACTAGGACACAACTGGCTCACCTGCTTCAATCTGTTGATTAACTGGGCTTTGGGCAGTATCTCATTCTGTACTCCATTACAGGCTGAATCTTTGGTACCTACAGAGACAGTAGCTCCGGCTCCAATCTTATCCAAAACTCTGACCCCACTCGTTGCTCCAAAAATTGCTATGATCAATGCAGCAGCATTTGCCCACATATCCAGAATGGAAGACATGTAAACATTCCAGCTCCTTGTCTCTAGACCAGACAAGCTCAACTCAGACGAAACTCCAGTCAACATGAGTGGCATCCCAGAAGAGTACTGTGAATATACAGATGTCTTCAGCAAGACCAAAGCCAACAAGCTTGCATCCCATTGGCCTTATGATCTCAAGATTGAACTGGAAGAAGGAACAACCCCCACCATTTAGCCTGATCTATTCCCTCTCCCAGAAAGAACTCAAGACCCTCCGAGAATTCCTGGAAGAACATCTAACCCA
Source organism: Ramaria cf. rubripermanens (assembly GCA_003316465.1). Taxonomy (NCBI): domain Eukaryota; kingdom Fungi; phylum Basidiomycota; class Agaricomycetes; order Gomphales; family Gomphaceae; genus Ramaria; species Ramaria cf. rubripermanens. The sequence goes on from QFFB01005233.1 coordinate 3,405, forward strand.
GGATTTCATCCACTTCACTTGGTCCCTGTGCAGTGCTCCAGTAGTCTTCTCCAAGAAAAAAGACGGATCACTTTGCCTATGCGTTGACTTCTGAGGCCTTAACTGAATCACCAAGAAAGACCAATACCCCTTACCTTGCATCTCCAATCTTTTAGATACACTATGCAAGGCCCATATCTATACTAAGATTGATCTCTGACATGCCTACCACCTCGTCGTAATCTGCGAGGGTGACAAATGGAAAACTGCATTCCAAACTTGATACAGATTGTTCGAATGGTGTGTTATGCCCTTCGGACTTACCAATGGACCCACTGCTTTCCAACATTTCATGAATGACATCTTTGCTGACATGTTGGATGTATGCGTTCTAGTATACCTGGACGACATCCTCCTCTACTCTGATGACCCAGAGCAGCACCAAAAGCATGTCCAAGAAGTACTCCAAAGGCTCTGACAACACAACTTGTATGCCCGAGCTGACAAGTGCCTTTTCCAGGCAGACACTGTTGAGTACCTTGGGTACATTATGTCTCTGAACAGACTCACAATGGACACTGCAAAGGTGCAAGTTATCCAAGATTAGCCCAAACCAAGAAAGGTCAAGGACATCCAGTCCTTCCCTAGATTTGCCAATTTCTATAGGTGTTTCATTTTCAACTATTCTGACCTAGTAGTTCCGCTGACACGTCTTACCTGGAAAGGTGCTCTGTGGGTCTTCTCTGAAGAATGCCACTGCTCCGATCCTTCAGCATTGGATACCCAAAGCTCCTCTCTGTTAAATGGTATGATATTACAAGCACTATTTCTCTGTATTTTCCATGATTTTCTTGGTATTTTTCTATGCAGTAGTTAGTCAGTTCTTATTGACTCTGTGCTTTGTATTTTCGCTTTTAGGGCTTTATTATGTAAGCAAAAAGCGCCAGCTAACACCTGGGGAGTGTGCGAGAGTGTCTCTTATCTTTTGCACTCACCACACATCCCCAGACCTGCTGGGGACTTTGTAGGCTTATCAGGCTTCATCCAGGACCCCTGTAACTTCGCTTTTTTACACTCTCACCCTCAAAACCAATGCCTCCAACTACACTCTCACTGCCATCCTCTCAATAATGTCTCCAGACGACAATGAAGTACATCCAATCATGTCCCACTCTTGGACTTTTTCCTCCACAGAATGGAACTACAATGTCCATGATAAGGAACTAATGGCAATCTTTGAAGTGTTTAAAGTCTGGCAACACTACCTCAAAGGATCTCTGACTCCAATCAACAGTGTTACTGATCACAAGAACCTGGAATACTTTTCAATGACAAAGCTTCTTACATGACGACAAGTCTGATGGTCCAAATACCTGTCTCAATTCAACATGGTTATATGCTTCCACCCTGGACATCTTGGAACCAAACCCAACACTTTAACTAGACGATGGGACATCTACCTTAAAGAGGGAGAAAGTGATTATGCAGCCATCAATCTGCACAACCTCCGACCAGTATTCACCTCTGAACAACTCATCTCATCACTCTGCACCCCTGTACTCTACATAGCCATCACTATGGATATTGACCAACTCCACTCCAACATCTGAACCTCCGTCAATTCCAATCTGACCTTAGCAGACCACCTAAGTAACCCAATAGGACAATTGACCCTCAGCCCTGAAGGACATCTCCTACTAGACAACTGGATCTACGTACCAGACAGCAATGATCTCCGACTACAAGTACTACAGTACAAGTACAATCATCTGATCTCTGGACACTTCAGACAAAACCAAACTTTGGAACTGGTCCGATGAGACTATGTCTGGCCCAAACTCCGAACTTCCATTAAGTCCTATGTTAAGTCCTGCATTACATGTATGTGCTCAAAGTCACAGAGACATCATTCATATGGCTTGTTAAAACAACTCCCTATTCTGGAACAACCTTGGAACTCTATCTCCATGGATTTCATTGAGAAGCTTCCTCCTTCCTCTGGATATGACACCATCCTCATTATCATTGACTGACTCTCCAAACAGTCAATCTTCATTCTAACCTTCAATACGATCACTGCTCCAATCTTAGCTAAATTGTTCATCCTCCACGTCTTCTCCAAGCATAGAGTTCCCTTACATGTGACCTCCAACTGAGGCTCAGAGTTTGTGTCCTCCTTCCAATCACTCAGAAAGGCTCTCAATATGAAGCTCCACTTCACATCAGGATACCACCCCAAAGGTGATGGACAGACTGAACATATGAATTAATCCCTCAAACAGTACCTCCAAATCTACTGCAACTACCAGCAAGCTAACTGGTCCAATCTCCTTCCAATCACAGAATTCACGTACAACAACTCTTCAAATGCCACCACCGGCATATTACCTTTCTTTGCCAACAAGGGTTACCACCCAAGCATCTCCATACACCTAGAGCAAGACCTCGCTTCCACCAAAGCAAGAGACTTCACTGTGAACCTTGATGAGCTACACCAACACCTTCAAACCACCATCTCCAAAGCACAGAAATGGTACTCCACCTTCACAGACCAATGCTAAACCCCACCTCCAAACTTTCAAGTAGGTGATAAGGTCTTCATTCAGTCTGACCACATCTGAACTACAAGGCCATCAAAAAAGCTTTCAGAGAAGTTCTTAGGTCCCTTCAAGATTATAGCTCAAGTTGGATCCATGTCCTTTACACTCTGGCTCCCAGACAGCATGCAATCCATCCATCCTATGTTTCATATCTCAATGCTCGAAGCCACAACTCTGAATGAGTTCCTGAACTGATCTCCAACACCGGACCCTCCAATCATCATTGACGGAGAACCCAAGTACAAGATCTCCAAAATACTGGACTCTAGAATAGACAAGCAACAAAAGTGCAAATTGCTGTACTTGGTCAAATGGGCTGGGTATGAAGGAACAGATGAGGAGACCTCCTGGCTCCTGGCCTCTAAGCTCAGACATGCCTCAGAAGTCACTTTGTGTTAAATGGTATGATATTACAAGCACTATTTCTCTGTATTTTTCATGATTTTCTTGGTATTTTTCTATGCAGTAGTTAGTCAGTTCTTGTTGACTCTGTGCTTTGTATTTTCGCTTTTAGGGCTTTATTATGTAAGCAAAAAGCGCCAGCTAACACCTGGGGAGTGTGTGAGAGTGCCTCTTATCTTGTGCACTCACCACACATCCCCAGGTATGATGTATCTAGACTTATACACTTATCTTGTGCACTCACCACACATCCCCAGACCTGCTGGGGACTTTGTAGGCTTATCAGGATTGATCCAGGACCCCTGTAACTTCACTTTTTTACACTTCAGACTTTCACCAAGCATATCCTCTCAAACCCAGACCTTTACTGCTTGCTGACTCTTAAGTTTCATGCAGTCCCAAGAAAACAAGTTATTATTATTTGGGTCTATCTACTGCATGGTCTCATCCTCTACATCTGAAATCTCCATATTGGCTAACCCCTCCACGTCATCCGATGCTCCAGACTCCAAACCCCTTTTATCCCAGAGTACTTCATCCTCCAGGTTCCTTAATTCCTTTCCCTTGCTCCAACTCCCTGACCCTCCAGGCTCCGGTCTGTTCCAAGCCGCCATTTTTTGCCTGAAGGCTCTTAGGCGAGCTACCTCATCCTCCGCCACCTTCTTCCTGGCGATGTCCTTGGCCTTCTGCTTCCTCCAGATCTCCACAAGTGCAGCCTCTTTTCACTGCTTCTCCAACTCCTCCCACATTGCCTGCCTCTTCACTTCATCCTCTGCCTGCTTTTTTCAGATCACCACATTATGAGCAAGTTTCTGCTTATGTTCTTCCTCCATGAGCCTCCAATTCTCCTCCACAACCTCCTGCTCTGCTGTTTCTTTCCAAGCCCTCTCCTCTTCAAATCTCTGCCAGATTTCCTCGGCCTTCCAAGTCACCTCCACCTCCCTGGCCTTTCTCTGCTCCTCTTCCTCCTTGGCCTTCCTCTGCTCTGGCACGAGCCTCCTCCTCGGCTGCCTGTTGGACCTCTTCAGCCCGGGCCAACTCAAGCTCCTTTTGGAGCTCCACTACCCTTTGTGTGACTTTGGATGATAGCATGGGGGTGCTCAACATTTTTTGGGGTCATGGGTGGTTGTGAGTAGCAGAAGAGAACTTTTTGCTGAGTCCTTCTGGCTCCTTGCTTCTTACTGTATACTGACTTCCAGATCTCCAATTTATGTTCCTATGGTTATCTCCATGGGCCTTGTGGGCTCAGCCCCTAAAGGGGGGATACTGTTAGATCCCTGAGATCTAACACCGAGACTCCAGACCCTTGGACCTCCAAACTCCAAAGTAACTATTATATTCCATTTTAGTTCTTGTTGTTTGCCTCTTAAAGTATAATCCTCATTCATGACCCAAAGTAGAATACTTGTACCTCACTTGATCCAAACCTCTGACCCTATTCCAAACTCCGATTATTATTCGACTCTTATATCCTTCTTGTTCTATGTTTAAGTCTTTCTTGTTATACATTCTTAGGATACAATTAGGTTACAAGGTATTAATAGTCCTCCAATCTTGTATCTGCTTCTTTAGTTCAAATATCGACTTATTTCCTCATTACCAACCTCCAGTCTTCTCACATCACTATCTCCATAGTTAGATACTACTAGTGATACCTCTGGGTTCAAACCTCCAATACTCCGATCTCTGAAATTAGGGACCAAATGATAGTAGGTGGCACAACCCATAAGTTGAAGCCAAGTCCCTACCCCCCTTGCATTACTTTGAAGTCCAACCTCTGAAGTTCCAGATAATGTCAGCAAACTTAACACAAGGCTTGAATTGACTGTATAATACATATCAAAAAGATGTTGGAGCCATCCTTGAGATAATATTATAAGGGCAACCCTCAGACCTGTGGAGAATGTATCACACAGCTAGCAGAGGGGAAATCCAAAGAGAAAAGGCTAAGGATCCCCAACTACTAGCAGATGAATATATACTACATACTACTGCAGAGATGTCATGCACAGACCAACCTCTGCGAAGCTTTGCTCCATGGAGTAATGATAGTTAGGCATGGGAAAGCAAAAAGTGCAGATCCTTGACAGCAGTCAATGGTCCACTTTGAGGGTTAAAAATAGCACATAGAAGAGTAGATCTTAGACAGCAATTGACAGTCCACTTTTGTTATAATCCAGTTCCTCACAGATCTCTGGTAACCATATTTGGTAACTAACCCCATCCCAAACCCCCAACCCCAAGCCTAACCTTATCCAAGCCCTTCCCAAAGTAGTCCAAGCCCAAGCCCAAACCCTGTTTCTTATCCTTCTCCAAGCTTCATTCTGATCTCCTTAGTTAGTTTATATCTGACCCTGTTTTCCTGTTATCCATATATAAGTCTCGTTCAGTATGTACCTTGCCCTCAGTCAGAAATCAACTTAGATATCCCCTTGAACCACTTACTAGTTTCTAGCCTGACTCCTCTTATTCCCTTACTCTCCTCTTGTCTAAACCTTGCTCCGAAATTGAGGGCACATACAATAGTAGATGGCGTAGCACATAAGCTGAAGCCAAGCCCTCCCTATCATTGACTGCAGTCCAAGCTCGGTCAAGCTTGCCCTGAGGTCCCACCTGTAGGCCTCGGTCTTAACAGTATTTCTGACTCCAACTTCTACATTGTACTAACCCCACTATGTCCACAACCACCTGCCTAGCATCTTGGAATGATGCTGTTTTTCTGAGTGACCCAAAAGCCCTCTGAATTTCCCCTCTGCCTCCATTGAACCTGCCAATGCCCCAGTCAACAAGGGCAAAGGTAGGGAAGATAAGCCCCTAGACCATGACTCCCTAGGCAAAGGCCAGCAATCCCAGGGATCCTGACAACCCCAATGATAATGGCCTGTGCTTAGAGGGAGCAGGTGGGGACCAAGCTGACCCAGCTGATGATGGTAGCAACCTTATATGTCAACCCCTCACAACCCTCACTAAACCTCACCTATGGAAACCTGAGCTAGAGTCAAAGAGCCCAATACTTATAATGGCACTGACCAGGCTAAGCTTTGCACCTTCTTCTTGCAATGCCTGCTTAATTTTAGAGATTGCCCAAATGCCTTTCTGACAGGAGCCTCTAAGATCCAGTATGCCATCTCTTACCTTACTGGCTCAGCTTTACAATACCTCAAACCTGCAATGCTTGGCAAACTCATTCCTGAGCCTATAGAGCTCCGGGACTGGGACAGCTTCAAGAGTGAACTCAGCCTAAATTTTGGTCTGTTCAATAATGCTGCTCAAGCCAAGATTGACCTCAAAAAAATTGTCATGAAGGAGTATCACAAAGTCACATGTTATTTCATTGAGTTTTCCCAAGCTTCAACCAGAACTCAGTGGAATGACGTGGCACTCCAACACTTTGCTTACAAGGGCCTCACAAAATGAATCAAGATCAACTTGCTCCATTTCCTGAGATTCACGAGCTTGGCCAAGCTTTGAGACTTTGCCCTCAAGTGCAACAGCCGTTACCGGGAATGGAAGGGATATGATACTATCATGGCCTGTGGTAGTCAAAATACTAACTGACCTCCCAACCAGTTAAACAATAACTCCAACCAGTTTAGCGGCTCTAACAACCCTAAGAACTATAACAAGACTAACTCGGGTAAAGGTTTGACTAACCACAGTAACAGCATGGCAAACACACAAACCACACCCAACCTTACTAACAAGCTCAGTAAGGACAGGAAACTCCTCCCTGACAAATGACAATGTTAGATCAACCAAGGACTTTGTTTGCTTTGCAGCATCAAGGGCCATATGGTCAAGGACTGCCTGAAGGCAAACAAGAAACCTAATGATGGTAACAGTTTGTCTGGAACTAAAGGCAGGTCCAACAAAACTTCAGATACAAAGACTGACTTGGTGAAGGAAAATTGAACGACACATATCTTAAAGCTTCAAACTCCGAGGAGTCTTTAAAAACTCTAAACTCCACATGTGTCTATTTCATCTCAGCTTATTCCATCACCTCAGTTCAGCCCAGCCAGACAACATAGCCATACCCCATCGACTATTGGTTCATTGTTATCCCCATGCCAGCCATCAACAACACAGCTTCGAACTCTATCCCCTCTCAGACCTTTGAGTCCCCAGCACCGCCCTCATTATCACGACGGTCACTCGATTCAGAAGATATTCAAAGACGCGCCAAGCTTCATCATATGCTTTACCCCCAGTCACCTAAAGCAGCATGGCTCTCAATGAAAAAGTCACATTCCTCTATTCCAAAATCATATGCCATTGGAGATTCTGTGTTTTTCCAAGACAATGTGCAGCTGTTCATGTTCCTTGGATACACAGGCAAGGTTGTTCACAATGAAGGAAGGGAAGAATACAAGGCAGAATTCTGGGCTCCATACCCAACCAACCCTCCCACACCAATCTGACTCAACCTTCATTATAGAGCTACTCGAGACCATATACAACTGTCTCCCCCTCACATTCTATCATGGGAGTGGATCAAGGAGAAGCTCAGGAGTTATTTCTGTTGTTGATTCATCACCCTCATTCTTATGACTCAATTGTGCTGACTAATGCTATGACTCATCTCAGAGAAAGTGGACCATTTGTACAACTATGATTGGTGGATATTTATAGTGTTATTATTATGACTCACTTTGTTTCAGAATGACTCACCTTGTTTCTATTTTAGTTAGTCTTTTCTCATCATGACTCATACTTGTTCTATTTTGG
>QFFB01005238.1:0-24972 GCA_003316465.1 Ramaria cf. rubripermanens
ACAATTGAGGAAATGGTTCCGCTTAGGCGCTCAGCATTATAGTAGAATAAACCAGTTCATGACATCCCCCTCTATTCTTAGTACTTTCCACCCTGCCCATATCATGTGACCTCTTGGTCACCCCCTTCCCCAATCCCCACCTCACACTCTAGTATATACATTCACTCCCCACATGTATGCTACTCAGTTATGATATCAACAAAGTATCCCCATGAAGTCTACACCCTCCTCCATGAATAGGCTCTTGGGCCCCTGGTCCAAAATACAGGGATAGATAGCCATACGGGCGCAACACCCATAAGTTGAAGCCAAGTCCCCCCAACCTCACCCCACTTGGCCTTTGGCCAAGTATCTCAGTACTACCCATCAGTGTGCATCTTAACACACTCTTGTACTTCTCAGAGCCAATCAGAGAGCTGCAATCTTAGTATAGCACCAAGCCAATGTAGCCAGTACTTCAGTACAAGGCTGTGTTGAAGTCATACTTCAGGTTACTATGAGGGCAACCTAAGCAGACACTCTACACTCAAGCAGCACACTGGCAAAGGGGAAATCCAAAGTCATATACAACTAGATATAACATAACAGCATACCTGGTGAAGGAGAAATCCTTAGAGAAAACTCTGAGGATCCCTTTACCCACTAGCTAACAACTATATACTTCAGGCATCATAACTCCGCACCTTTGAAGCCTGAGTCACCTAAGCCACAGGGGTGCCAAAATACAGATGGGGCCAAAGTAGGTGTTTGGGAGCTGCTGGGAGAACACCCTGTAATGCTCTGGGGGCAAGAGGCCTGTTGCTAAAGTGATGACTGGTGGGCTTGACCTTGGCTGGGATGTGTATGCCTTGCATGCACTTCACCAGACTTTGGCAGGGTGTAGGAATGTTCACATGAAGTGGAACATAGGGTGCAAGGACTTCACAAGGACTTCACAGGAGTTTGCAGGAGTTTGAAGGACTCTGCAGTACTTTGCAGGACTTTGCCAGAGCTCCCCTCATGTCCACTTCAGCAAGGCTGCAAATACTTCGCATACACTTTGCAGGACTTTGCAGGGTGTAGGAATGTTCGCATGGAGTGGAATGTAAGGTGTGAAGGCTTCACAAGGAGTTCACAAGGATTTTGCAAGCTTTGCAGAGGTCCCCCTTACAGTTACTCAATGTCTGAGTGATAGTTAGGGTGAAAGATTGTCCATTCCTCACTGCTGAACTGCAGCCTATTTATGCTACATCTATCTAGCTTGTGTAACTACTTTAGAACCTTGTGGACTGTGAAGAAAGGCAGAGAAGCTTAGAGAAGCTTCAGGACAGACTTGGAAGGTTTTGGAAGGCTGTGGAAGGTGCTATTGCCATTTTGGGTTGGTGTCATGGCTTTGTGACAGCAATCCATGGTTATGTGAAAAAGTTCCCACACTTATGTATGTCATGTGTGACTGCCTTATTTCAGCAGGGTCATGTGATAATCAGGTGACCATCAATATGGTCATGTGATCATCATGTGACTGTGATTAATCTGGTAAGGTCATATGTGTAAAATAAATGCGAGGTCGAAGTCGGATACGTTTTAATGATAGGGGAAAGAACCGGAACATAGAAGTTGAATTTTAGATAGACTTGAAGTAAATGACTTGAAGTTGTAGACTCGAAGTAGAGGACTCAAAGCGATGAAATGGACTCAAAGGACTCGAAAGTACGTTCTGATGTATGAAGAATAAAACGAAGAAAGTCGTAATATTGAGACTACCTATTTTGAAGTAATATACTGTGACAATGAATAGGAGTATAGGAGAAGAGACAAAATAGCATATGATACTTGAGCCCCTGGCTCTGTCTGAATCTAAAATGTGAACTAGATCCGCTGTACACACGGACTTAGCAATAGAAGTGATGATCTGATCAGTAAGATGGAAGGAAGATGAAGTAAGAGTGAAAGACTACGCGATGTTTCGCACCTCGACTTGTATCCGATGATAAGCTCGTCAGCTCGGAAGTACACAATATATGCGTCTCAAAATGATGAATGTCAAAGAATAAAGGAAATAGTCCATAAGAAGTAATAGAATATTTGAATGAAGTGTCCGGATGAATGATGTATTTGAGAATAGTAAAGAGTGAGGAAGTTATAGCTAATTGAAGAGTCCATGTTATAAAATGAAGTGAAATTGAAAAACTGTCCTTAAAATCCTTTTCGGCGTTCTCTATAACAATATGATAGTCATGTGATGGTGGGAAATCTTAGCTCAGTGACCAATGGATTGTTGTACCTTGTGGACCCAATGTGAACATAATAAAGAAATATTCATACAACCTTTTCTAAGGACATTTGAAACTATTTAGCTACCTAGTAATTGTTCATAAATAGATAGCTTATTTGTGGATGACCCCTAACAAGCAGCTCAGCTCAGGCGTTTCAGCATTAGGGTAGAACATCAGTTGAGTAAGAAGAGCCTCAGAGTACAGTGGTGGAGCAGAGAGATAAGCAAGTAATTTACATAATGTAACTAGCTTCTGAGTTGTAGGGATTGTTGGAAAAATAATGGGAATTTTAAGAGCAATTCTGAATGCCCTAGTTCTTTCTGTGTGAGTGAGAAGAGATATAATCCTGGCTGAAGCCTATTATACAAACATATTATGGTACTTATATGAAAACATTCAGGGGTGATTTTGGAATGCTGACAATAGCAATGGGGACTTTGGGACATAAGTAACTAAGGGGATGGAAATATACTACTATCTGTTACCAAATAGTGCTGGATATTATTTGGATAGTAAAGAAAATTCTGGAAAACTAATTAGTTGTTTGAGAAAAGAAGAGGGAATGAATGGGGATTGGAAATATGGTGCTAGATGACAAGTAGAAAAAGATAAATGAAACAAATGCTTGTTTTCTTGACATAACAGTAACAAGGCTGCTCCTTCTATTTCCTGTTTCATATGCAATCTGATATGTCAGACACGTTCAATGTGTCACCTGACTCAAGTTCTGTGACTTTATTACCCCTGTATGACCTTCTATTATCACAACCTCTCTTCTCTGTTCTATTTTTGTTACCTTGGTAGTTCGGGTGCTTGCTCATCAGGCAGCCAAGCCAATTGGGTATCAATGACGTGTGTGCGGGGTAATCACGTAGGTTACCCGCCTCGCATGTGCAGGCTGAGACAATAGAAGTCATCGTCTCGTAGTTTTTCTCCTCTGAATATAATCAATACAAATTTTAAAACATCCCTCCCAGTCTTATGGGACTGAGAGAAGATAGGAAGAAAAATAAATTGAAGACTTCACAATATTTTACAATATTTTATCACAACAATATTGGCTTCCTACAGAGCATGCCATTACAGTGAATTTATCTGATCAACGCTTTGACGCGTTCAAACTTGGTGAACAGTCACACTGGCCCCGCCAACAACCAGATGCTCCTCATGGTTGCTACCTCTCTTTGCATAAGTGACTCGGCTGAGCGGGATGCCGTTGACAACGCGTCTTGCAGGGTCATTTCTGATATGGTCCGCAAGTGTATGGAAGCTCAGCATGACACGTGAGATGCTGATGGATGTGCCGACTAAAATAAAGCTTTAAATTGGGAAAGACAGGTTTAGGGCAGAAGAGGATGACGAGGAATGGGGCTAAAATCTTACTTTGCGAATACCGCGGGTATGTTGATCTAACATCGTATAAGGATAGTGCAGTAGGCTACGATAGGGTTCACGTGTTCCTTACATTGGGGATGTCTGATAACCCGGCACCAATTTCTGTGTAACCCACCACAGCTACGGTAAGTGGCATCAGTGACCATACTCAGCAGATACTGGATGAAGGTGCAACCTATCACGACCAAGTAGAAAAAACCACCACTGTCAAAAGTTATTGTCGCTGACACCTGAGTAAAATCATTCTAAAACTTACTCTCGATGGAGCCTTCTAATCAACAATGCTTGCGGAGAGTCTTCGCAAGATAAGACACGTATAAGGGTGAAAATGTATAGGATGCTGTGCAAGGAAAATGCGGGAAGAAAAAGATGCCAAAATAGCGTCATCTGATGTACCGGGCAGCCAACGAGAGCTACATGCTCTGCCAGTGCGGCAAGAGGCGTAAGCAGAGGCCTGCCATGAAGTACATTATACTCGAGGACAATTGTCGCGATGATGGCCCCGATATAACTCGAGGCAATGATAAAGCGAGCCACGATGCTATGTGAGAAAAGGTAGAACACTCGAACGACCAATATCCCTGCAAAATCATGAATAACGGGACAATTTTGGCTGTGGACCAGATACTAACCTTGAATGACGAACAAGCCAATAGTCGACAACCCGTATATTGCTCGGATAGTCATGTCGCAGCTGAACCAAGGAGATACAGTTAAAAGCAGATCAAGAGCGTATGTGGTGCCCAGATTCAGTCTCAGAATCACTCACAACTACGCTTGGACAATCAGAGACTGAGGGACTAGTAAGAGTGAGGAACTATGTATCACATACTTCCAATGTTACTTTTGCGTTGAAACCTTGAGAGGACTTCAGATGCTCATTCATGAATGTGTGAATGACTATTACTCACATACCATCACCAGACTGGGTATTAAGCAAGGGGTCAGCGACACCGTCACGCCAAGAAGAACTCAAAGCGCACGCCATAATGAACGGAGGGAGATAACGATTCTGTACAGGAAATTGTCGTAAATTGCCGATGAAATCGCGCATAGGTATTGCGACTAACTGAAAGATAGAGTATCCGTGACGGCGTCCACTTCCCCTTCCAGAAGAATTTGACCTAAAAATGATGATTAGACCATGAGAGTTGCTAAATATCTCGAATACGATTACCTCTTGATCAAGGGTTATCAAGTACTCGTATATGAGGAGCGTGGTCGAGGCAAGTACTAGCTGTCTGCCGTTGTCTATGGACTTCCATATGACAAAGTCATGTTCCAGCGCAGTGGAAGCCATTGCAGACACAGAGTCGCGTTGAAAAAATATCGTATAAATTGGCTAACTCGCGTAGAATCGACGAGGGCCTAGTGAGGGCCACTGGGATTACCGGACGTGCAATCGAGATGATCATAACCGATGTGCAGTTATACATCTCAACGATCTCCGCTTTCTGTGAGGTGAGATACATGATTACAGTAACAACCCAAAGCCGGCCGGACGTGCCTTTACGATGAATACTTATCTGGTTCTTCTGTCGTGTTCAGAAAGACCTGAATGGATCCGCTGGGCCCGGAATATTAGGTCGCTAACAAGGCAGTCGTCGGCTTCTAATGTATAGTTTCCGGCACGCCACAGCTCTCGCTGATGTCTGCGCTGTCAAGTGGCACCAAGTGGCCAATCCCCTAGCCCGTGAACCGCCTCAGATTCTTATATTGATGTTCGGAGGTTGGACTATTCTTGGATGCACAGACTAACTCACGAGTGCCAGGGGAGGACCATTTTCCTTCGCAAGCAATGAGGGTGCCATCCCGGAAGAACTCGGAAACTCTGCTACAACGGTGTATAGGGGCGCGAGACTTCGGTCAGTTTGTAAGCAAAGGAAGGCTGATGGAAGCAGCGAGATGTAGATATTGAACCTGTTTGGGATTCCAAGGGTGATCTTATATGCGGTCTGAGGCCATTACATGTCACAATGGCTGTTCTGAATAACAGGACGTGGTGGCAAGCGCTCAGGCTGGGGCGAAAAAACCAGCTAAATTCGGTATAATCGATTGCATAATGATGCGAGATACATCATGATCAAACATCACGTTATTCAGTGACGGGCAGTTAGCGTAGGTAGGGGCAGCTGTCATAAGACTTCCAAACTGCGGGTCTCGTCCAAGATGGTGTAAGTTGTTCCGACGAATAGCCTGAAATCACGCGCAGCCTCACATGAGGCCTGAGCACGATGGCAGATTGCCTGCCAACCTTTGATCGCTTCGATATCTGCTTATTTGTTGTTTATGTGGTGCGACACTTGTTCTTCCATTATAAATCGTCCAAACTGAGGCGGCGGCGGCAGGGACTCCTCGAACACAACCATCTGCCCATTCAAATTCGGCTTGAGAAAAGTGACCCTCAGGTGGAATGAAGCCACACGAGACTGCTGGAACACTTGCAGCAACTTAGTTCAAGCTCAGAGGGCGCACTTGGCAAAATGAACGCGAACTTGTCACATCCCCAACTATGTCTGCGGTCGACGAAAAACGAAGGGCGTGCGTACGTTGCTGTTCAGTACTGCATATGAATGTAGTCGATGAAGCCGACACTAAGTAGCCCAATACGGTCATGATCATGGTATCTGGACACACGGCGGCGGCGCAAATGCGATCCAAGGGTGATTTATTTTCAAGGCCACCTCTTCGATTTCCCACCACACGAGACTATGTAGATAGCGAAGAAGTTGGATCATGTAGCTCTTGAAACGACTTCCGAAGAGATGACATCATATCGCCACTCCGCCACGTTTGTCCTACAAGTACAAATAGTTTCTACTGGCCAATTGGATCTCAGTTGACGAAAATATGATTGAGCTATCCAGCCGCGCCCCATCCCAAACGGCTCAGCATTCTAGTGCGGGCTCGCTTGTCATGAAACTGACAAGACAAGAAGCGATTTTTGAAAGTGTCATTGGAACATACTTTACTAGTGTCCTAACGTACATTACTGAAGCACCTGGGGATGCTGCAGACACAGGTGTATCGGGAGAGAAATCAAAACAAGCAAAAGGCATAGCAAACACACACCCCTGTGACTCCGAATAAGGTATGAATAAATTGCATTGTGTAATATTTGATCTTAGTTGTATACTTTCCTAGTCCATAAAAGTGGTCCTACTTCCGTGGACATTCGGGATCCTCAGGACCTCGAGGTGGCGATGTTTGCAATGTTGCAGGAACAGTACTGGTTCACTGTAAAGTTTTTATATACCCCATGTCCGGGACTCGCATGCGAGACATGTTACGCCCGTGTTTTGAATACACTTCATGTTACATCCCAGATAATGATATTGCTTGATTGCTCCGCACTGAGCATTTGGCGCTTCCTTCCTTCGACCATTCGTGGATGATGCATGCCCGTTCCTTGTAGAACATCGGTTACTCATACTTCTTGATCGACTCCCAGTTGTTATCAGATTACCCTGCTCCGCCTTGAGCAATTCCCCTTCGTTATGTCTCATTGCCCGAGTTACTGATCTAAGAATCCTTCAAGTTGTATGATACTCCCGACTAGGGCTCCATATTTATTGGAGTCAGGGCCTATGAATTTGCTTGCTGAATGGAGTTGCGTCGCAAAGAACGAATCGGAATAAATCTAAGGTGCAGACATTTCACATTAGGAGGCCGGCATTACAGAGTAAGATGCATCATAGGTATGCAGATGTTACATGTGGTTTGAACTTGTCCCAATGAACGCGGTCGTCCAACCCTGGGAGTCTAGACTGTGACCTCTGTTTGAGTGTTTGATACCAAGTCGAAACAAACTGGGGGAACTCGGTCAAATTTACTAAGAGCCTTTGGCCGGACCATCCCGAACCTGAGGGCGCCCAAAGTCGATCGAGATTACCAATCTCAGGCCCAGACACTCGGCCTCCATCTTCATTGTGGTTCCTGCGTTCCGCGCCTGTTGCTACGCAGATAATAGTCATAAAATATATACTCAACAGACATCTGCGAGAAACAAGTGTGCGCTGGTGATGCGATAGCCTATAAGGTGTCTGTCGAAACATGTGTTGGGCGTTGTCTACTTCTGTGACTGATTAGCAAGGTAACTGATGGGTTCTCAGTCTCTGATTGGCTATTGGAATCGGGCTACACGAATCACAATGCCCAAAAAGGAATTCACACCGACTCAGTTGTCGTCATAGCACCATGAATCTCAAATGCCACACAGCCCTCATAAGACCACCCCCACCTCGAATTTCTGTTTGAAATGACGGGTGAGGACGTTATGCCTGTGTCTGAAACCCAGATTGCTGTTGCTGCAGAGCTAACCCTGTTCGATGCGAGAGGAAACAAAATTCGCTTTGGGGCGTTGTTTGAGCTGGAAAGGACTGTTGTTGTGTTTATAAGTAAGCGGCATGTTTCATAGGTATGGCCTGTGTGCTCATAACGACAGGACACTTTTTTTGTGGAGTGAGTCGTTGCTTTTATGTCGAGTGCTGAGCTTATCTCTGCGATAGTGTTGTCAAGTGCGTATGTGTGTTTTAGAATAGTCTGTGCTGCCTTCCTGACTTCATGGGCAGAGATATGTGTCCAAACTTACTGCCGTACGCCCTGATGCACTCGAGCAAGCCGGGACCAAGATCGTTATTGTGGGTTGCGGCGACTGGCTTCTTGTCAAGAACTACCGCCGTACGCCCTCCGCAGTAGACCCCCGATAAAAATATCGGCTTACAGTTATACCCTAGAATCTACATGCGGCACACCCCACCCGCTCATATCGTACTATGCCGACCCCACCCGCAACATATATCGTGCGCTAGGGCTCTCTGCAGAGCCTACACACAACAACAAACGCAGAGGAGGTTATATCACCACGCGATATTTTGTGAATACTGCCAGAAGTCTCATGGTGAGTCATGTTAGGGGCTGTGCTTGTGCAAGATCCGAACATTCTGATTTTTTGTGCATCCAGACTTCTTTGAGAAACCCCTTACATATAGGGAAGCAGGGTAACATATCCCAACTTGGAGGGGAGTTTATCCTAGGCCCAAGTATGTCTCCCATCCCACCCCAACACACGTTTACACATATCATATCCGTCACTCCTCAGACAATACATGCTCCTTTGCGCACTACATGCAGCATTCCGAGGACCATACCAACGTTCCAAAGCTTTTCCAAAAGGCTGGCATCGCGGACCCACGGGCTTAGGGTGGTTTCCCCTTTCCCGCCCCACGCTTCAGCTAGAAGGAGCATCGCGCACCACCCGTCCTAGACCGTACCATATCTATATATCTCGGTCATGGTGGCACACGGAACATCGATTGGCGAGAAGCGCCCCAACCGAAGTACTCCCCTAGCTAACCGACATTTGGGGCGCCTTATATGCTCATTCTCCTTGTCACTTCTTTTGCGTCTATCGGCCTCACCTAGTACTCGTAGTAAACCAGCCCGGGAAACCTGTCTATCCACAATCATACATGGGCGTGTTCCTTCGGAAACATAGGATATTCGGGCATAGGAACAGCTCACGGGCAGCGCGGATATGGCGCCAGATTTGTATTCTTTATATCTCGCTGTGTACTCCTGGAACGTTGCGTTTATGAGAGGAAGATGGTGAAGGGATAAATGGAAATGACGAGGTCTGGAATAGTACAAGTTGCAACGATAGTGGGGCCCTCGAATGATACCAGTGGATGCCATCATATCTATAATATATTCACTCTTGACCCTTTCCACGAGTGGTCCGAAACCATAGGTACCACAGGGTGATATTTCAGTAGACTCTTATCGTCTTAGCAGGCGAAAAACGATGGCTTTGCAGAAAGTGTGTGTACATCGCGCGAGTCGGAGTGGTCTCATAGCGGTCAGACTCTGTTGGATACCCGAATCGAACAAGTTGACCTAGAATATCACTGGGGAACGCAGCATGATTGTGAGTTCCTGGACTGATCTGTCATTTATCTTTTTTCTAAAAGTCCATTCATGCTCAGTATCAAGGAGACGATCCTGGCCTGGAGTCCTTTGGCAAGTCTGGAGCAATCTCGCCTATACGCCTCACACGTCGTTCGCCTCGTCCCACTGTGATGGCGACAAATGTGGTCTTGAATTGTGAGGCTCTATAACAAAGGTGGTAGAACGTTTTGACAGTATCTCCAGCCACTAGGCAATGTCGTTTCTCTTCGTGAATTCTGTATCTGAACTATACCTTAAGAAGCATTATCCCCAGCAGGCACCGAATGAGATTCCAACACTACTTACTAGATCGAGACCTGAACCTAGTAAGTAACTGAAATGGAATGCCCTCTCTCATTGTTTAAATATACAAAGCCGACCGGTGGGCTCGTCAGGATAGCTGCCAAGGTTCTGATTGGGTGAATCATATAGGACTCCAAAAGCAGAACTTATTTGCAATGCTAAAGCCGAATTAGCAGGCAGATGTCGCGAACCGACCTACGTCGATCCAAATTTAAATTGGATGTCGCCATGGCCACAAACCAAGATGTTAACTAGAACGTAGGGTTAGTTTCGTCCAGTACCTTCCAGCACGCCAGTGGCCAAAGACTCTTCCAAAAAGAGCGTAACAAGTCTCACAACCTCCTCTGGCCTTTCCTGCTGTACCCAATGCCCTGCGCCCTTTACAACATGGCACCCATCAGAACCCATCCGCTCGCATACCTGGCGCATCCGCTCCATACTCCCTGGTGCCTGATACATCCCCCAGTCCATGTCTCCGGCGATAAATTGGGCAGGCACATCGATACGCTTCTCCGCAAATACGCGGAGTTCCGGCGACATGCTAAATTGGTACCAATTTAGCCCCCCTTGGAAGGTTGTGCGTGAGAATTCAGTAACGTAGACTTCCAAATCTGCGTCAGATAGCCAGGAAGGTTCTGTATGGGGATGATGTGGCGCGACTGTTTCTGCCATCGTCTTGTCGGCGTGCATAATATAATACTCGGGCATCTCCGCGAGGACCGATGCCGACCACGATGGGAGAGGGTGAGGTCTATTTGGGGTCCAATCGCCGCTTTTCATGTGGTAGTAACCACGGAGGAACGCGGAGAGTCCTTGAGGGGCTTGAACCATGTGTTCATTTGCCTGGGAGGTAGGTGAGGCGAAGTAATGCTGGTAGTGTTTCCGGGGAGGATCTAACGCTGCAAGATCGACGCGGAGTGTGTCAGAAGAAGGGATAGACGGCCCGGCGGTGAGGGAGAAGGATGGCGGAAATGGGGCACTCATAAGGATGACAGAGCGAAACATATCCGGACGAACTAAGGCGCAGTGACCTGCGACGAATGATCCAAAGTCATGCCCTATAACGCATGTAACACTGCGGCGACCTAGCGCGAGGACAAGGGCAACGAGATCAGCGACAAGGTTGAGCATGCGAAAGGACGCCCCATTTGATGAAGACCATCCCGTGGTACGACCATAGCCGCGTTGGTCAGGAGCGACTACGTGGTAGCCCTTCATAGCCAGAGGCTCCATTACTTTGCGAAAAGAATACGATCTAAAAGGACAAGGTTAGAGCGGACGCATACAGGACCTGACGATTTATTACAGTTCTGGAAACCCATGTAACAGCAGAAGAAGGGGTCGCTCAGCTGAAAATGGCCCCGAAACTCCAGCTTCAAGGATGTGCATGTCAAGGCCATTGATGTGGGGTACAATGCGAGATACGATGCCTTTCGGAAGAGGGAGGGGTTTCAGTTCCTCAGACATAAGTAAGAGAGAGATGACGTTTTCGTGCTGCAAGGAAACAATAAATAAGTAATGTTAATCGTCCTCGGTATTGAGAGCCCGAAGGCCGACACCCGGCCGGCGGACGCAGCTCGTCGCCGGCATTACGCTCCCTTGGATTCGACCATTTTTCGACATGTCATCATTCCCCGTAGAACAGGTCACAAGCTTCAGACGCTTTCCATACGTCAGGGTGAGGAAATGAGCCTTCAACTCCCTCAATTTCTGCTTGCTCCCGCTACCTTGATGTCTGGGATATGCAACAGCGATTAAAACGCCATCGACATACGTATGGTGCCAATGGTCATGGTGACCGGACCCTCAAAGCTAGCTAGACAAGACGTTTTCCTTCCCTAGTTATACTTCGACAGCAGATTTCGCCGTCGTCTGGCTATTTCTTCCATTCCATGCCTTAAAGCTCCCGTGTCGCGCTTCATGGCCAATCCATACAACGGGCACTCGTAAGCTACGTGACGGTCGTGCACGTCCCTAGCATGTCCGAATATCCTGAAAGCCTCTAGCCGCAACTCGGATCAGTTTTTAGCGTATGTCAGCGCGTTGACTCTACTCTCTGGAGGGTACCTAGAACTAGCTTTTGATTCCAGTGTATTATCTCCACGCTAACGTCATGACTCGGTGATGGCACATGCACCCTCGTGGTCTCCGTTGGGTCTGCTCAACAGCATCTACATATTGGCGTCCAATGTTGCATTGAGATTAAAACTGCTTTTTTCCACTACTATGCAGGGTCGAAGACAGGGCCGTCTGGGAAGGTTCCCAATACGGCGTTACGATAGGAAGCCACGGTCCACTGCGCTCCATAATTTTGCCAATTCATCGCATCAGCAACATCATGCCCTTCACTGCTGCTAATGCCACTCAAGAACCGCTTATGGCTGAGGTTCCTTCGAACCCCCCGAATTGTGCGCTCGCTTCTCTCGTAATTGTTTGTGCATATTCACATCGCCTTTCTTTGCCTAGGCTTGGGCCTCAGGTACGAGACGCCAGAAACTACGGTCAGCACGCTTAAGTTCACATTATCTCCAGCTTGTTGGTATTTACCTGAACTGGGCTCTCTTGGTTGTACTGGGAAATCAAGTGTGTAATAATATCGTCCTAGTTCAATACATTCTATCTACAAAGGCTTACGTCTATCATAGATATTTGCTACCTTTGCTTCCCGAGGGATTCTCGCTACATTAAAGCATTGGGTGTGTTACAATCAGCGTGTCATAATATCAAGGATTTCAATAGTTTCAACAGTATATGGCTTGTTCATATTGGAAGTAGCGCAGACTCTTATGATATCCAGCGATGCTTGGCAATGGCTTATCACTTCATGGGGGCGGCCTGGTCATACAGAAGACTATCATCTGGCTTGGTTCGATATCTGTGTCTTGACTGGGATGACCGCAACAAGCGTGCAGATATTCTATGCCTGGCGGATTTGGATGCTATGGAAATCATCACTGCTGCCGGGTGTGATTGCCGCTGTGAGGCGAACTTGTCCATGTTAATAAATGGTTCTAAAGTAAGCTCATCGGCAGCTCTCGCTAATGCAAGGATCGGCTGCCATAGCCACTGGAATTCAGGTTCGCTCCATCTGCTTAGTTCCGAAAGTAATTATGACTCTACTACTCATTTCTAGGTTCGACGTCTCTCCAGCTTGGTTTCAGCTGGAACCCTGTTTCCTGTTGTTTCTGTGAGTCGTATTTAGGCAGATTTGGTGTTCGAATAGCTCAAACTCTCGGTGTAGGTTTGGCTTGGAGGAAGCGCGGCGGTGGATACTATGATAGCAGTCACCATGAGGTATCTGGTGGGCTTCATCCGAGGCCATGGATTTTCTTGGTTCTCGAAGAGGACTAACAAATGATTCCCAGCTTACTCGGGAGAAAAATAGAATCAGTTGTAATAGGTCGAATCATCTTCTCACATGTATGATGAGACTGACTATTGAGACTGGATTACTTACGGGTAATGTGGCCAGTATTTCAGAAACTGGAGGTGTTAAGCTTCAATCAAAGCTACTGTCGCCGCTGTGGATGTCATGCGCTTCAATATATTCAAGGCATTTTTTTAGTTACACACTTAGCAATTTGCATTGATCTTTTGTTTATGTTTTATCTTCAGCATAGCAACATACACCTCTGCCCGTCAGTCCTGTTCTCCAATACCGCTTTACGGCGTGCACTAATCATATATTTCCAGCGCGATTGGGGCAAGCTGTCAGCATTCCTGTTTTGCTGTCTTTTTTTTTGACGGAGATCTTATATCACCCCTAGGTACACCAGCACGTTAATGGCGATGTTTAATAACAGAATCTTTGTGCATCGGAATATGCCATCCGCGTCGGGGACTACAGGGATAGACCATTCCGAAATAGCCACATTCAGAGATGCCATGTCTTGCAGCGATTCCAGGCCTCAGGCCAGCAAACATTTTCGAGAGACCTTTGAGGAAACGGACAAGATAAGCAACATACTGCTGGAACATCTAGTAAGTTGCGATGGTATCCTTAATAAAGGAGCCGCGACAAGCGCCTAACCCATATGAGTAGGGACGAAGTGCAGACACGATGGGGAAGGGACAAGGTAAACTTTCGGCTCCTATGGTATTAGTAGAACGGAAGGCTTACATTTAAACACAATTCACTCCCGTACGCACCGGAGGCCTTTATCGGTCTCTTTATGATCTGGCTTGAGTTTAGTCAAAAGACCTGCACGCTCCTTACTCGGAATCGTACTTAGTTCTGTATGTTCCCCATTGGCGTGGAGGAGCAATTTTGAGGCGAGATTGCGGATATTGTCGGATAAGGCGCATTCAGAAAAAATATTGTTTATGGACAGACGTGGGGGTTTGACTTACAGTCACGTCCGAATGGTCCAGTCTGAGTTGCTGGCTTTGGTACCAGTAGCTGCGCTGTATCCCTAATGGACCTTGTCCTGCTCTCTCGTTGAAGTTCTTTGGCCAGTGGTGCTGCTACCGTGCTTGCTTCCTGTTCAACGGTGAGTAAAACATCTTCGACGTACGTGCTGTCCCAGCCAACTCTTAAGGCCAAACCGTAAACAGAACATCGATCTCCGTGCATGCTGATTATGACAGTCGCCGTCGCAGTTTCTCTTCCTTTCTTATATTCCATGCCAGTACCTCACCAATCTACACAGGACTTTCTGTGGCCTAGTATGCTCAGGTGCTTTGATATGCCGTAACAGGCACATAGTAGTGCCGGGTGCTACTCATGGCCTATTGGAGTTCTCCCAGGGTAAGGGTAGGCACCATGAATGTCCGAATTTCCGGGTAGCCTGTAGTCGCACCTCGGTTCAGTAAGTATCTTAGCTATGATATGTCAGATTTACAGTGCAGTGGATGTATTGGAAGGTCCCAATGCATGTGAGTCGTCCCTAGATTTGATCCAAGTCTACTACTCTCTCATTATCGGTGGCACATGCATGCTCCGCCGTGGCCTCTGTTGAGTCTTCTCAATTATATCCAGGTCGCATTCTGTATTGAGATGGCGATCGGGGCTGTGCTTCTTTTTCTTTCCGCCTCGGGGCAAGCTCTGTAGAGCTCTGTCCAGGGAGACTCAATCCAACGTAGCGCTAATAGAAGATCACACCCTGAGATCAAATCACTTAAAACTCCCTCCCCTACCCCACTCCATCCCGCAATACTGTACCAACTTGTCAAACCTCCAAGCCATGATCCTTACTGCTGTTGGTCTCACCCAAGGACCTGTCACGGCTGAGGTTCCTCCAAACCTTCCTGCGTTGTACGCTCCCAATATGTTGGTAATAGTGCTGACATGTTCAGATTGCCATTTTTTATATAGACTTGGGCCTCAGGTTCGATGCGCTAGGAACCGATTATCATGCCTGTGCTGACATTACCTCTAGCTCATAGGTATCTTCCTCAACTGGGGTCTCTTAGGTGTCATGGGAAACCAAGTGTGTAAGAACCCCACCACAGTTCAATCAATGCTATCTGTTTACGTGAACGTAGATATTTATCACCTTTGCTTCCCAAGGGATTCTCGCTACATCAAATCATTAGGTGCGCTACAATCAGTGTCTCTCACATTGAGCTGTCAACTGTAGCGAAATAAACAGTATATAGCCTATTCATGTTGGAGGTGGCACAGACTCTTATGATATCCAGCGATGGTTGGCAATGGCTTATCACTTCATGGGGTCGGCCTGGTCATACCGAAGACTACCACCTGGCATGGTTTGATATCTGCATACTGGCGGGAATACTATCAACAAGCGTGCAGGTATTCTTCGCCTGGCGGATTTGGATGCTATGGAAATCATTGCTAGTGCCAGGCGTGATTGTCGCTGTGAGGCGACCTTTTCCATGTTAATAAATGGTTCCTAAAGTAAGCTCATTGGCAGCTCTCGCTAATGCAAGGATCGGCTGCCATAGCCACTGGAATCGAAGTTCGTTCTGTTTGTTGTATATTTCTGATAATCGGCTATAAATCAGCGTTCATTCCTAGGTACGGCGTCTTCCCAGCTTAGCTACGGTTGGAACCCAGTTTCGTGTTGTTTCAGTAAGTCGTATATACGAAGCTCTCTTTTCCGTTTTTATCTTTCATAACCGCCTTATACTAGGTTTGGCTTGGAGGAAGCGCGGTGGTGGATATTTTGATAGCGGTAACCATGACATATTTGGTGTGTTACGCGATGAGATCTACTCTCGCTTCTAGAATGGACTAACGAAGAGGCCCAGCTTACTCGGGAAAGAAGTAGTATCAATTTCAATGGGACGAATTATCTTCTCACACGTCTTACGAGACTGACTATTGAGACTGGATCACTTACGGGTACTTACTCTCGCTATTCTGTAACCTGTGAGAAACTCCCTGTTTAACATCCAGCTGCAGCTACTGTTGCCACTGTGGATGTCGTGTTATTCAATGTCTTCCGGGTATGTCTTTTCTGAGTTACACTCTTACCAAGTTCCAATAATCTTTCTTTGTGTTCGATACTCAGCACAATAACATCCACCTCTGCCCGTTAGTATTTTTGGCCCACACCGCCTTACGAAGTGGACTAATCATCTTTCGCCAGCGCGATTGTTTTGGCAAAGCTGTCAGCACTACTGGTTTACGTCTCTGCTTTTGTTTTACAGGAGACTTATATCCCCCCTTCCAGGTACAGCAATACGTTGATGGCGGTGCTCAATAATAGAATCTTCTTGCAAAGAAACATGCCATCCTCTGGGACCTCGAGGGTAGACCGTTCCGAAGTATATTTTGCCACATTCAGAGATGCCATGTCTCGCAGCAGTTCCAGACCTCAGGCCAACAAACCTATTCGAGATACATTTGAGGAAACGGCCACAGTAAGTAACATCCGCCTGGAACAACTTACCAGTTGTTCCAGGCGAATGCTCTTAAGGAAGGAGTTATGACAAACGTTTAACCCCTATGTGTAGGGACGGAGTGCAGACGCAGTGGCGGAGGAAAAGGACAAGTTCTCGGGTCCAATCATGCTAGTGGAACGGGAGACTCACGTGTAAACAGAATCTACTCTTCATTTCGCACCATCGCTACCTGAGTGCTTGTACCTAATTTCCCTACCGTTCGCTTTTATGTCGCGACAGGGGTTTAAAACGCAACATCTATGCTCCTTATGCGGGATGGTAAATTTAGGTTCCTCTTTAGGGTCTGGATGGCGAGAAGGTGCAGTTTGGAGGCATTCACCTGGATCGCGGTGATTGTCTGGGGTAAGGGGAAGACAGAATAGGCATTGCTTATGGACCGATGTAGGACTCGTTGGTTCAGTCACGTCTCAACACGATCTTGGCCGCTCGCCTAGGTGCATGGTAGGTGCGCTGTACTCCCAGTTGACGTGGGTCTCTGACCGTGATACATCCAGCCTCCGATGTGTCAAAACCATAATAAGTTATGAACACAACTGCCATGAGATACCATCGCTTTCTGAGAAGTTTCGATGTTCTTCTAGACAACCTGTCAGGCTGCCCTCTTCGCTATACGACTTTCCTTTTCCACAGTTATTTTGCTCCAAAAGCAACTGGAGGGCGTTCGGGTCATCGTCGCGTACAGCAATTAGTATCTAGGACATGTTCATGGATACTGATACTTCAGGCTTTCCGCTCTTCTCAGATTGTCCCCCAGTCACTCATATGATCAAATATCTACCCTTCTAGTTCTCTTCCTGTCTTCTCCAGTTCAACTTCACGCCAGTAAGTAGCACACATTGATGTCTTTCATTGACGAAACTATTTACGCAGGAGACGATCGTTATATTTCTGTGTCTCTTCATGAGGTTGTCACTGCTTAAGCGTCAAGTCTCTAGACTACGATATCAGTCATAGGTCTCGACCATCTGGTGAACCCTCTACGTCATAGCACATTCCGAACCTTCATACTCTTCCACGGCCCGCCAAGGTTATTTTTGTTTCATACACTGCGGCCAGTTTATTCTTTATTGTTGTAAGGCGGTGAATGATGCCCTTCAGGATCATACGCCCAGTAGGTGCACGTCCTTGCAACACCAAACACGGCGTCCTGTATCTGTATACAACATCACGCTATTGTGTAACGTGAGTCCCTTTTGAATTCGCGGGATGGAGATAAGGCCTATTGACACAGTGACAAGTTAGTATTTCGTGTCTCCAATTAGGCCAAGCTCTTGCTCGAATGCGCATCTATCTAGGGTATGAAATCGTGGCTAGCAACATGTTACCTATAGGAGACAACTGAATTTGAAGGTAAGTGCCACCCATAAACGATCCTCATCACTGGGGTTTTGCCGTGCACAACAATTGGTGTGTTAAACGCGGCATCCATTGATTTTTGTTCATTGCGGAGGCAGCGTTAGTTTTACTGGTGCGTCCTCCATATAATAGTCATGTTCGCATTGTGTCATGTGTGACAGTAACAGATTTGTTGATGATCTAGCCACGGACAAATAACCCGCAGCCAGAATTATAATGACATCTGTCACACCTTGACGCATTAAGATAAACTATGGTGTATAAGTGATAAGTTGACTTATTAGGTAGCTTTCCGTCCTACGAGTACGGTAGTAGAGTCCTGACTTCGCTGCGAAAGTCTAACATCATTGGAGGTGTGTACATGTTTATGTACCTCTTGTTGTTCCTTGACAGTGTGATATGCTGACGCCCTCGCACAGCTGCATGTGTATATGTCTTGAGCGCTGAGCCATGGGTTGACACTTATTATTATTATTATTATTATTATTATTATTATTATTCCAGTCAGTTATATCGGCCCCTCGCAGTGATCCAATACGCAAGAGGTGAATTTCAGAACACCTGCTTTATTTGAAGAAGGATCTGAAACCCTTCGATGTTGTACGTCGCACGACGCTCCATGTCACATCCGGTTCACTGCGATAATACAGGAATAACATAACATTAAAAACATTAGCCTCAACGCGTGGCAAGGCTCACGACGGGAATCAGGGAATAAGCCCTCTGAAGTACTATAATGAATAGTATACCCCAGGAGTAAACATATATATTGAGGATATATATAGCTCCAAACCACGCCTAGTTCTCCGAAGTCCGGAGCTGACTATAACGAAGCTGAATGCCTAGAAGCAACAAAAGAGGGTCGGCAAGTTGGCAAAGGCGGCGTATTAGGGTATGCCACGAAAATATGTGCGATGCCATTTCAGCCCATTGTCCACGTGACATACAGTTGCCAATGGAAGAGAGAATGGGCGTATCAGAGAAATGCGATCACCTGACCATATCCTCGTGTTGGCCAGTTGCATTTTGTTGTAACGTGGCCAGTCACCTCGTCATTACAATCGAAGGTGCACTTCTGGCAGTCGAAGGCTCCAATACTGCATGACGTCTTGGCCAAATATTACAGGGAGACTGGCAGGTAGGAGGCAACCGCTAAAACGGGGTATAGGTATAATTGTCCTGTATCAAAAGTAACAAAACCAGAAAATATAACTTTTTTAATAACTTAGTTACGCAACACACTGTCAACGAGGCACTTACTGCAGAGCGGCCGAATTGAGCATGGCCGTAGGTTATCAATATTCCAATTTAGCCTCAATATTGAGGGTCACACATAGGCTTCTAAGGATTCCAGCTAGTGCATGAAGGCACGTGCAATAGCTAGTGTGACTTCCATTGACAATGGTGTGCCAGGTGATGGTGAGCAAATTAGACTCCTATTGAGCTCAGTCCTAGCAGTCACACTCACAGCACCAAACTAGGCTTGAACAGTGATATACAGTTAAAATATTCGAAGATAGTCATTCGAATGCGTACCGGAAATGTAATGATATACAGAGACAGGCTCGAGTCAACTAGTCGCGATGTCACGTGATGTTCGAAAATGCACATGTTGGACGTTAGACATCTGACGGACGGACCATTATGAAGGTGGATTGACTTCTCTCGTCAGGAGCCTTCCTTCTACGGAGAATCACCGGGTCTCCCAGCACATGAGGGGCAGTTCTAAACCACTGTTCTTTGCGCTGGCCTACGCGGAACGGACGAAGCATAGGCGCCCGTTTTGTTACTTATATCCCCTGCCCGACCGTCACTATACCCTCTTATGCAATGTATTTGAAGCCCCTCCCGTTACTCTTCCTGCTGCTACGTCCAGCGAAGGCAGTGGATAATGGCCTGGCACTGACTCCACAGATGGGTTGGAATACGTGGAACCACTTCGGTTGTTCAATCAATGAAGGTCTCATTCTTGGCGCGGCCCAGGCCCTCATCCAGAACAATTTGACGAGCTTGGGTTACAAATGTGCGTGTTTTATATCATACTGCGTCTTCCTGTTAACGCATGGCCCTAACATTGATGTAGATGTGTTAATGGACGATTGTGAGCATCATTCATGTTGTTTGTTTTAAACTAACTTTTTACCAGGTTGGCAGGCTTCTTCGCGAGACCCTTCGACTAATGCTCCTGTCGCTGACCCGAACAAATTCCCCAACGGGGTGAAGGATCTTTCCGATAAGATTCACGCAATGGGGCTAAAGGTATAGTCCAAAGCATGTTTCTTTTAGCCGCTGACTCATCTTTCCCGTAGTTTGGTATATACAGCTCTGCAGGAAGGTAAGGGTGCTCCCAGTTCAAGCGAGTACTTACATGTATTTGTCCTGCACAGGTTTACGTGCGGTGGTCGGTTTGGTTCATTGGATTTTGAAGAGATAGATGCCAAAACGTATGCATCGTGGGGGGTGGACTATCTAAGTACGTTTTCTGTCCTCGTTGATCTAAGTTTATCTAATAATTCACGCCCCATCCTTGTTGTTTTGCTGCATGCCTTAAGAATATGACAACTGTTTCAACGAAGGTCGCTCCGGGACCCCACATATCTCGTTCGAGCGTTTCAACAATATGTCACAGGCTTTGAACGCCACCGGGAGACCTATTCTATACTCTATGTGTAACTGGGGAGAGGACGGGCCATGGAATTTTGCAAGCGTATGCACCTCACGTTCTCCCAAGCCTGAAGCAACTAA
Source organism: Ramaria cf. rubripermanens (assembly GCA_003316465.1). Taxonomy (NCBI): domain Eukaryota; kingdom Fungi; phylum Basidiomycota; class Agaricomycetes; order Gomphales; family Gomphaceae; genus Ramaria; species Ramaria cf. rubripermanens. The sequence goes on from QFFB01005238.1 coordinate 20,871, forward strand.
CGGCCAGTCGTATAGACTATTGCGAACAGTTGGCGTATATCTGGAGATATTGTTGATGTAAGGTCTGATAATATTCATATTGTACATTAACGTCATGTTCTCCTCAGCAATTCGATCGTTTCGATGACCGCTGCCCATGCATCTCCGTCCTTGATTGCAAGCTTCCTGGGTTTCGTATGTAGTTTGAGACTTGCTTCTCAGAAAGAAATCTAACCGCCCATTTCCCCAACATAGATTGCGCCATGTCACGTATCATCGATTTTGCCGCTCCTGTAGGTCAGAAAGCTGGTCCAGGGAGATGGAACGACCTTGATATGCTGGAGGTGGGAAACGGAGGAATGAGTTTCGATGAATATAGTGCGTTTTCGTATAGCAAAACTTACACTTCCAAGGTTTGCAGACTGAACGCAATCGGCAGTCACACATTTCTCGATGTGGGCATTGCTGAAGAGCCCTCTGATCCTCGGCAACGATGTTACGAACATGGTATATGCCTCCACCTAATTTGACCGTACCTTTAAAAACGTTTCATTTCTACTCTTAGAGCAACGAGACCCTGGAAATTATCACAAACGACGCTATCATTGCTGTGAACCAGGACTCTGGAGGGTCACCGGCGAATCGCATATGGAAACGACCAGTTTCCGGGGGTGATTTGTCATTATATCAAGGCAGCCTGGTAAATAGGTACGTAAAGGTTCATTCGACAATGTGAACCGTTCCTTCAATCCCAGGCAAAGCGTTTTTGTTATTGCACTCTTGAACACGAGTCCAAACCCACAGACTGTGGACATCTTAATGAGCGACGCATTTACGGATCAGGTTTGTGCTTGCCATTTTTCGCCACTTCATCAGGCTTATTAGTGTGCATGAATTCAGGGATCTGTCGCTGCCGGGGAACCCTGGAATCTTTTTGACCTATGGCAGAAAGACAGCACCGGCAAATGGGGAAAGCCACTGGGAACTGTTCAAGGCAAAATAGCGGGTGTACACATAGGACCACATCAGACGAAGGTCTGGCGCGCAGAGATCCCCAGCACAGGGAGGAAGAGAGGTGAGTTATGACTAGTTTCCGGTGTTAAATGGATCAGCACGGAACTCGGAGTGTTAGGGGGGGATGTTCGGGAATGGGCCTTGCGTATGGCATCGACTCTGCATATATGGTATAGCTGGACACTTGGTCGTGTGTAATATGGGATTCCAGCGTGGAAATTTCCCATTCTTGTACAAACGCTCTGAAGTAAATTGCCACTTCAGAAACATATCGTTATAGGTGAATGAGGTCGCTCAGGAGTATGGAACTTTGATTTTATAGACAAGTTACCGGATAGAATCCTACAGATCCTCGGATGCGAACGCTGGTCTCTTGGCTGGATGATCGTCATGAAAAGGAACAGATCTTTGTGGGCTTGACTGTTGGTCTTGCAGTTTCCATAAGTTCGGAGAAGACTGATTTACAGTAAGAAGGCAATAGCTAGTCTCGATCACATTCTCAGTGACATCTACAGGTAAGGCACTGGGGAAAAAATCCTCATATATACTATGTGACTTAGACAGTGCTGAATTGAGTGAGAATAACCTCGGATATATTTGGATATACCACCAGCCTACATGGGGGTATTCCGGGAGGTATCAAATCTGGAATTACCTGGTAATGATGGTGGAAAACATTTACATCCCACCAAGTGTATGTTACCTTCCCAGCAAGTGCATGTCAAAACTTCATGGAATATTGCCTCCTGAATTACAATTTGGGGCTACTCCCAAGGATTCTGGATACAGACATCCCACAAACCTTCTGACCTCATACTGCATATTATACCAAGCACTACCACTAAACATACACTGATGTCCCACTTATATATTTAGTGATTTCCAGCAATAGTTGGGGGTTAACTAATATCACCTGTATATAAAAAAAAAAGAATATCACCAGGGTCTTTGTGGTTGCTAATGATTCAGGTCTGCATACACTAACCTCCACCTTAGTTTCTTTTGCATAAGCCATTTATCAATGGAACTTACCAACTCAGCAGATTTATATATTATTGTTACATTACATTTAACTAATCTCACTCAATTACAAGGTATTGGGATGGGTGAAGGGAGAACAAACGGTGCACACAGGGTTCATGAAGCTAAAACTAATATGCCAACACCAATATGTGATGCAGAGGCAAAGGGCCAGATAAGTGGTGACTCCTATAATTACAGCACATGCACCAGGGGCCATCATCTTATTGTTGGAGTTGGCAATATCATTGTGTTAGTAGGGTCAGACTTCTAACTAGGAACTGTTATAGTTGTGCACTTGGCATCTAATAATCTTAGCTGGTCTCCTACTGTGCAACCACATACTCCTACACTTATCGCCAATCTGATAAAGGCATTTGCACTTCCAAACTTCCTATATAGACTGAAGGCTCCAAATCAGATAAGATAACTACCCAGATGAATGACACCCTCTGCAGGTAAAAGACATACTATGGGCACTGACTCCTGCCCCCAATGTGTGATACCAATGGCAATTCTCCCTATGAATACTGCTGGATGGGAGATACCTGAAAAGATCAGCTACAGTGATGCTGTCTTGGACAACAGCAAAAGCAAGTAAGATGCTTCCATCCCCAGATGGAAGAAAGCCTCAGCTCCCTATCTCATGGAGACAGGGCCTGATCATTCTTACATGTTGATGTAGCTGTGAGTGCTTCAGTATGCATCTTGTGTCTGTAGTGTTGATACGTAACCATCACACCATAGTTGGGAATCATTGGTCTAATGTAAGTGAGATTCTACAGACACATAACACAGATTAATACACTATTGAATGTAGTAACATAATCCAGGGTCTTATTGTTGCACTCAAATCTACTGTTATCAAGAATACCCACATCAACAACTCTGAATTTGCTACTCTCATCACTGTAACAAGCCTCATCAACACTGTCCTCTATATCTTTCTTGGCTTTGCAATTGACAAATGGGATGTTGCATCACTGTCCATAGTCCTTGCATTTTACCACCTTGCTGGCTCTGTAGTCATGGCTGGAGCAGTGACCAACCACCTGAACAGCTTCACATTCCTCATTGTCAGAAAAGTCATCACCACTGTTGGTGATGGGAGTCTCAATATTGCCCAGCACTGCAGCACTGCATATTTTCTATATACTTTGCTCCTGGACATGGGTTTGTATTCTTCATCAGGGTAAGTGTTTTGGAACTGTTGAACTAAACTCTAAACTGTGGTGTTAAACACAATTATAAAGTTCAATCAAATGATGTGACTTTACAAGCATGCACAAGCTTTGAAAATATTTTGATAAAGAACCCAATTAAGAAATCATACTCCAGTGAAAAATTGTAACCAGTATTGCAACAGGAAGTGTAGTAATAGAGAGTGAACTGAACACATGTAGCTCTAAGTTTGTGCAATGACTTAGTGAGGTCAAAGAATGTCAGGCATTCAAGGGTCCAGATACTTTAAGGGGAAGCTACTTAGAGTCTTAGGACCATGGGTCAAGTGAATTAAAGATTACAATAATCCCCAAGATATGAAAAGATAGATCTGTTGTGATGAAATCTAGTGAATATTGTGGAGTCCTCATTTATTACTCTTCTCTGTTTTTTTCTTCTTTCTCTCAGTTTCAGAAGGCTGGGAGAAATATTCTAAGATTTTTTTTGTCTTTATTATATTTAAGGAAAAAACTATGAGACAACAGTTATTGTTGTCTCAGCCTGCACATGTGAGTTGTAGATGTGCCATGACATCATGACCACAAGCAAGGCAGGTCACCCACATGGTTACCCTGCGCACGTTGAAGGAAAATCGAACGAAACGCATCTAAAAGCTTCAAACTCCGAAGAGCCTTTAAAAACTCTAAGCTCCACACGCGTCTATTTTATCTCAGCTTATTCCATCATCTCAGTTCAGCCCAGCCAGTCGACTCAGCCATACCCCATCGATTATCAGTTCATTGTTATCCCCATGCCGATCACCAGCACAGCTTCAGACCTTATTCCCCTTCAGACCTTCGAACTGCTAGCATCGTCGGCACTATCACGATGGTCACTCGATTCGGAAGACATTCAAAGACAAGCCGAG